>CABFVZ010004544.1:19453-47315 GCA_902151445.1 Timema monikensis | reverse complement strand
GGGGGAATAACGGTAAATCATACGGATGTGGAAATTATGGTATTGAGCATCACATTACTATCTCGGAGCTACTAGAGAGTCAGGCTTACGTGACTCGTTCAAGAACAATTCGGGAACTTGAATAAATAGTTGTGGTGCAAATTGAATCAATTAAACTAGAGACAAAGCTATGTTGAGTTTAGAGAGTGGCTCTCTTAAATTCACTGCATTTTATTAAATTATTAATTCAAGGGTATGTAGGAAATTTTAATTATATTGTTGTTATTTCGAGCATAATTTGAAGCAGTAATAGATAATCTATTACATATATAGCGTTCTCGATTGTGTCAACACTTTCTGCCCTAACCTGTATTTGCTCAAATTCTATAAATGGCACCATTCCGAGTCCTCAGTTGTTGATTCATCACTGTGAGAGAGGATGGCACAAATTCAGTAATGATTCATATTTCAGCGTGTCAAGAATCTAACCGGGAGCCCTAAGTTCGCAATACTGACTCATTAAAACTATTAGTACCAATTAGCAAATTTAAAAATGAAACCTGTACACGGAAATTAAACCCACGCATCTTTGCTTATAACACCAATGCAATATATTTGAGCTATCCAGGATTCTTCCTGGGTTCAAATCACGTGTACAAGTGTCATTTTTCAATTTATGAATATGATACTGATGCTATAACCAAAATATTATTTCCATCTACTAAGCTTCATTATTTATGAACAATTAATTTATAATCGTTACCATTGAAGAAGTTTGAAGCTAATATCTAATATTTTAATGTTGATCTTGGCAAGCATTTTAAAGATAATAGCATTACTACCCACACCAGTGTGCACGTGGATTCAGCTCTCATTAACTCTGCCCGGTGAACTTAGATTTATTTTCCTTCACCTTCCCCCCAAGAAAATATTGGTCCACTTTCTCTAAATTGGAACTTCCTCACCAGGGACAACAAATAGGCGGCCTATGAAGGCCCTTGTTATATGTTAATACTACCACTAGAGCTATATCACAGTGTGAGCTGGGGTGGTGTCATTTCGGTTACATTATCAGTAAGAAAAATAATACTTTGCCCCGCGTCTTACCACCCGTCCACACTATACGCCTAAGTATTAATTACGCTAACGGGTTAGGAATTAGGAAGTTTTAATATAAAGTAAGTGAGCCCACATATGCGTGGAGGGAGAGTGGAAAAACCATTCCAGTTCACCCAAGCCAGATTTAAACCTCGATCTCCACATCCTCAGCAGTCTAGCTCAACACGAAACCAGCGCATTAGCTAACTACGCCACCGAGGCAGGTAGTTCATTATCGATGATAACTTTCTACTTTCGCGAGCAAACATACATCTAAATACTTAGACAGTAGCTCGCTCCTTGTGTAGGTCACTAAACAGATGATTTTACGTTTGTTAAAATAAATAACACAGTGAAACATCAACCAGGGTGGTTTTATATTTAATGCCATCATATAAGTTCACAAATTATGTACTATGGGAATCTTAGACCTCCTACTTCCTAAAACGTTTGATTAAAATGTAATAAAATAATAAATATTTGAATTAATTGAACATACAGGGTATATTTTAATTGGTGTCAAATATTATAGGGGCGTATTCCCATCAATCAAACATTATTAAAAGTCCTTAAAAACATGGGTCAAGAAACGCTTAGTTTCTGAGATAAGAGGATTTTTTTTGTTCAATTGAAAATCAATCCAATAGAAGAAGTAATGCGATTAAACAAGATAAATCTTGACTGAAACACACAAAAACACAATACATAACTTATTGTCACAAAAATGGCTCAAAATGGGGTCCTACTTAGAGTCATCCTCCAATCCTGCGTTCCACACTTTGTCGTGCTCTGTTGAATACAATTGAAGTGTTTGTATTTGCTCACATCCATTTACGATACGCTCTCTTAAAACTTCAACATCAGGCACGGATGTTTATAAAACAATATATTTTAAATGTGTACAGTGATTAAAACCCATTGGGTTAAAATATGGTGACTAAGCAGGCCATTCAATGGACCCCCCACGACCAATCCATGTTTGAGGAAAACCTTTAATTAATCTAAATCTAAGCGTTTTAGGCCCATGTTTATACAAACATTTCTTAGTATTTGGTTGATGGGAATACACCCATAGAATATTTGACACCAATTAATATACACCTTGTATTTATTTTAGGGTAAATTATTTGCAGCAGCCCGAATCGAACCGGCCCACCAGGCCATCTCCCAGTGTCCCGGCGGCCCAGTACAGCCCTGTTCCTCATTCCAAATTTCCTAATCATGTGCGTACAGCTCGTGTGGGAGTGTGGCACGGATCAGAACAAGAAATCTTACCTTTTCTACAGTCTCCATCCTTGTGGATATACCACCCTGTTTTGGTGGGTAGAGGCTCCTGATATACCGCCCTAGTCTGATGGATCCTTTGTTATCAATCCATCATATAAGGGACCTGAGGAGAGATAAGAATTTGGCATTCATTAATTACCTAATTACTTACTTTATAGCACTAGGAATTTGAAGGCTTATTGCCACACTTACAAAAGTACGCCACCTATTACTATCTTGAGCTAGCACTATTCAGTCCAGCCCGTTACACTTCATCCCCTTCAGGTACATTCTAATTATTTAACTATCATTCTTTAGAAAATAAATAATTGATATTGAATATCAAATATTTATCAGCACTCAACTACACCTGTGGGTGAGTAGACTAATCATCAAGCTAGTCTAGTCTGTTTTCCCCGTAAGAGGAGATCAAGAGTTAAATTCCAGTTAGGTGCACTGAGTGTGCTGTTTACAAACTAGTTTCCCACTATTTCTCCTCTCAGCTTATAAAATGAATATATCCTGGACTCATATTAAAACTTGGAATAAAAAAACACGAAATACAGGTGTAAAAGTACGTTGTAGAATGTTACAATACGACCTCGCCCCATGATGACGTAAACGCTTGCATCGCAGTAAATTATACTGCCCGCTCCAATAAATACAACTCAATTAGGATCCCTACAATAGTAATCTTCTCTGTTGTAGTTCATGTAGGTTAATAAGACATGATAAAATNAGTAAATTATACTGCCCGCTCCAATAAATACAACTCAATTAGGATCCCTACAATAGTAATCTTCTCTGTTGTAGTTCATGTAGGTTAATAAGACATGATAAAATAATGCTGGACAATAAATTTCACTACCAGCTCCAATTCTATATTAATAGTTTGTTCGTGTACTTACCATATGATTCTGCTTACACTAGTATCCTGCAAGGCTGGCCTACACCGGGCGTACTAAAACGACGAGTGGGTCAAGCGAGACACGACGCGTCAACTAGAGATCTCGGCATTCCATATTCTACTGGCGAATAATTGAGCTCTGTAACTTCGATGGCAACGAGGGATAACTACGTACCTGACCTCTGGCGGTTGGAAGAAGAAGTACCAATAATACATCGGATGATTGGATAAACTAGCTAATAGTCCAATGGAGCTTGTAAACAATGGTCTACGTGACTGTTTGAAGACTACGTTACGTCACCTAGTGTGTGTTTCTGCGTTCCCACCCCCCTTTCCTGCAACGAATCTCCTATATAATGGCTACACCTGTATGCCAAAATTGACTATCTTTCCATATGCGATGGAAGACGGACCATTGTCATCGACCAGGACAATGGCAGGATAAAACTTGTATTATGTATCAAAATCGTAACTATGGCGATTTTTGTTAAGGACTCAATTTATTTTCAACTATAATAATTTTGTATATAAAATCTTTAATCTTCTGTTTCTCAAACTATCGTATTATGGCCGTACTATTTAAATTGATAGTCTACGTTTGGTATATCGCCACCTGGGCGCTAGAGTCTACTTGTAATTATTCATTCTCGTAAATATCCACTCTTAAAATGTTCTAATTTTGTACGAGTTAAAGTTAATATGTTTGATTTTGTGGATATTATATTTATGTTTTCTTACCTTCGAGGTATCATCTCTTATTTTGTTTGCTTTTGAATTATCGTAAAGTAATTTAACTATTTAATTTTGCTTTTTGTGTTATCATGACTTTAAATAACTATTGCTGATTTAATTATCTTTTCATTTGCATGTCCCTTTAGGACTTTTGAAGTATTGTTTACTGATGACATAATTGTTTTGATTCCAAGTCTGAGTCAGGATCAGACAGTCCCGCGGGAATTTGGCTATTGTCTGTTAGTCATACTCTCGCGTTATGCAATTGGCGTAAATAATGTTTTCTAAGTTAAAGTAACGTAATTTATATCTTCGTTTTCTGTAAATAATTAAACTTGTGTAACCATTTGAAGGTGCCCATTAGGCCCTTGTAATCTTTTACCGTATTTAATTACAAATGTAATGTTGTCTCATATAGACTGAACCATCAGGATAATGATTGGATTTCACGTTTCTGTTCTGTAAATATACCTGCGGCATAATGTTGTCGTCGCCAAGTTTAATTTCCAACATATCTCATTAAGATATAATGAGACCATGTACTTTAAACTGCGCTCTTGTTATTAATATGAATAAACGTCTCATATTGTTGCTTTTAAATATTTCTAATAATTTCCCTGTAACTTGTTCCTTAGATTCACTCTCTCCCTTTTATTATTTTCAGTGGTCGGGTAATAACAGGACTCAGAGAGGGTTTAACACAGGATAAATACATAAAAATGTACATCAGGGTGTTGTGACAATATTTCAAATAAAATTGTGCTATTTCAAGGAAAAGAAGAGTCTAGGTTTATTATTTATCTAGAAACGTTTATGCTATATCCTTTATGTGTCCTAATTACTGACAAACGTAGCCCAAACTCAATCTCTACTTGTTCACCCATGAGTTTGGTGTATCATCTCTCTGTCAGGGTCGTAAACAACCTCCATTATCAACATATTATTACTCCACCCTCCCAAAAACTCCTTGTTAAATAGCAAGTATCAACAACCCATATAATTATATATATTTTAGATCGGGTCATTGTCAACACGTTATGCTTGCTTTTGCTGATGAATTCTTAAGTAGATGTCACACACAAGTGTTATATCGCCATTTTATGTCAACTTCATGATCAACAACTAAGGTAGCTATAATAATGGCTCAAAAGTAGTGGTGATAGATGTAGAATATCAGGGCACCAGGATTTAAAACCAGTTTTAAATGGGTAATATAGCCTAATGTAGAATATTGGGACACAGATACATATTTTTTTACCTATGAACAGCGATTGCACGGATAGAATACAAGGACATTGCCTCAAATACAAGCGTATCGACGATATCGAAGCCTTTTCTCCAAGTCAGTGGTCTGAGCCTCTCCACTCTATGTACTCCTACTAGTCAACGCTTTGGCTTCCATCCTCTCCCAACCATCCTGATGTCCTGACTCTGCGCATGTGCATGCCTTGTAAGATATTGGAACTCCCCATCAACAGTACAGAGATGCGCAACTTGACGTTCTAACAATCCGCCCCTCCATTCTTGTATTGCATTAAGCCTAGTCCCGAGACAAGTAAGAAACAGACTCTCAACCTTACGGGGTTTGTGCTGCACTCCCTTTGCAGTTTGAGTCCATCAACACTGGGCTTCGCAAGTGTCACTGCTGGGTGATGATAGGACTAACTGCAGCGATCTTAGTGTTAAAAGGCTCAAGCTGCCAAAAGGAGTTCAACCATTTTAACCTGGAGGCTGAATGTCTGGATACATTATTTTCCTGTGGCCTAGTCCCATTATATATTATCTCTACCGTTATCTATTCAAGCCATGCTCTTTACATTAACCCTAGATCGATTCTCCACCCACGTCTGGTCCTCTAACCTTCCTAGCTCCTTTTTCCAGCCATTTAATGACTTCAAATATGAATGTATATATTATATTAAGGCTCTTTTTATTTTCCACCCAGTCCATGCTCTCTCCATCCCTCTAGGCTCTCCCTCTCCCTAGGCTATGCCCTATGCATATTACTTTTCTCCCTTCCTGTGTCTACAAGATCAGTATTTAGGATAAATAAATAGTATACATTCTTTAAATAGGTATATTCTTAAGATTATCGTGCAAACAGTAAATTTGGATTTATCTCTCTGTTTCAGATCTATATAATATTTCTGTCTCTTCATAAAGTCTTTTGCCTCACTCACATCACCATATAAATAACTCGTAATCGTCCCCTCCCAAATATATCAATCCTCACTGCAAGACGTTAAACTGACGCATGTATGCTTAGCCAGAGTTTGTCCTCAGCAGCAGTGCTCTACCCACAATATCGAGTTTTACAGTGTTAGGCTCGTCATTAGTGTCATCGTTACCTTCTCATTCCTCCTCCTCACACTTCTAGATGACGCACGTTATAGGTATCGTACTTCCTGAGCTTCTACGAGCACTTAACACGGTCGTATTCCTCTTTCTAAACGTATTCCAAAACCTCACACATCTTATTCTCACCCAGAAAGTCTTTTCAGGCTCCGCGACGTCTCGTGTGCGTAGAATCCCAAACTCATCTCCACGCGTCAGTCTGTATATGGGAAAGGTGCCGGTACAACTCTCAATGGACTGGATGGGGTATCACATGCCAAGATGATGGCTTTCAGCTAGTGTAACTTTCCATTACACGATTCATTGTACCCCTTAATGTATTTCTCGTTGAAGTAAATCATTCCATCGTCATAAATATCTACTCCCAACAAATCCTCCAAGCAGTAACCCAGCTGTCTGAATATATCAAATGCGGTGAAACTCCCTGCTCACGCTTGCCTTTATATACTCAGAGAGTATAGGGGTATTTCTTCTCTACTCTATAGACAATGTTGATCACATAGATCTACAAATCCCAAGACCAATCAAAGCATAGCCATTTGACGTAGACTCTATCTAGAGAACACCTGATGATCTTCTCTACAAGATACGCATCTGAATGTGATGTCTTCTCAAACTTCTTGGCGTAGAACACTCCTACAAGGGGTTTACCTCAAATATATTTTAGTAGAGAGGTCTTAGGATTTGTTTCGAAAATTATATGTATCTTGAACAGTTCTAGCGACCAGTTTGCAGCATATTCTTAAGCCAAACCATCATTCTGCATATTGATACGAAATATATCGTCGACTTTAAACTTGTTCGGTGTAGGATCGATCGTGTTGGCATGCATATAAACGGTACGTAAAAGAACTTAATCCTAAACGTCATCATTATAGTTAAATGTACTGTTTGATTATATGTACCTGTCTAATAACGAATAGATCATATTGATCCATTTATATGATCCTTTAGACGTGAATCTTGTCCACATCACTATATTGAACGTTCAATTAAATCGTTAGACGATATTTGCCTTGACATTGATGTATATATATATAATAATGATTGATCCTCTTTCTCACAATGAGAGCCTTAAAATCCGCATTATAAAACTCATTTCTACTATAAATCTGCAGATGACATACGGGAGGTAGCCCGTCAGCGTTCACCTGTCAAAGAAGGTGTATCATAGCTTCAATGACGCTATTCTCCGTCTTAGCCTTGATGGGTAAAGCCAAAGAAAGTTTGGGATACACGTCTATGAATGTGAGAAGGTAGGTGCATCTTTTACTCGATCTAGAGTAAGGTATCACCTCAACCAGAACAACCTGTAAGACTACTCAATACAGAAAACATTGCAAGCTGAAAGAATGTCAACTTCTTGAAGAATTAAGGGGGGAAACGTCATCAGTCATGATCTTGACGTTCTGGCATGTACACTCTGGTCAGCTTACCGAGGCGGGTGCGTAAGTTCGATAGCTTATGACTTTCAGTAGTTTTGTGTAGAATTTTTTACTTTATTTTATATCTCTTTTGACAAACATTACGGATACCTAATCAACTTTAAAATACAAGGTACATAAGGTATAACAAGCGTGATAAACCAACTATTCACCGTGAATTACTCGTGTCCCATTTTCCATTTGGTACTGGCTGTACTAGGAAATCGTTTAATTTTCGTGCGCCTACATGTCTTCTCGTAAAACGATGTCTTACAAGACGATGAAGGTCGCATATTCCTTGATATACATGAATAGACAATGATTTAAATTCAAGCCTCACTTAATCCTTAGGTAATGGAAACAATCTCGCTATTGTGCGCTGAATGGCCTTCTCCAACCGAAACAGTAGATAGTCGTAAGTGGTCGACAAATTGGTTCGGATAGTTCCAATAGGTATAATCGATCCCTCTTCCTCTCCACGTTTTATATAGACCTTCTCACTTAAGCTTACCCTGGAACATAGGTTTGATGATAACGTAAATACTTCGATCCTGTGTGTGACTTGAAACGTCTTTTAAGTTTCGTCACTGACTCAATGTGCGTTTGTTTCCTTGAGCATAGACTTGTACAACTTTAGATCCTCCTCGGTGTAAATCATAGGCTCTTTTCAGAAAAGTAATTCAAAAAATTCCCGAGTGCAAGGAGTAACGATATTTACAGTTCTACAAACAAAATGTTAAAGATTCCGGTTCTAGAAAAATAAAGGTTCCTGTTATTTTTTGTTCTAAATTACGTTCCAGTTCAGTAAGATGTATATAGATAAGATGTATGTAGCTTTTTCCTCTTATGGCGCTTATACACACATAGGGTTTTCAGGACATGCTGACGTCATAGCTTTTTTCTTATGGCGCTTATACACACATAGGATCTTCAGGGCAGGCTGACGTCATAGCTTTTTTCTAATTGTGCTTATACACACATACATGTTTCAGGGTAGGTAGGGGGTGTATCGTGATGTGGGGATAGTCCGATGGAGGCGACGTGTTTAGGGGGGGTGGGGGAGGCAGTGCACGTGGGGTTGTATGATTGGTCCGGACTACGCGAGCTCTCCAGAGGGGGACGGGGGGCGGGGGAGCGCCCGAGACACGGACGCGGATGAGTTCCTCCCCTTTAGGTCTGAACTTCAATCCTCGGTTCCCTGCAAATACATTTTATAAGCTCCTGGAAACATACATATCTTCCTTATTATAAATATCTTTTTGCTCTGAATGAAACATACATATCTTCCTTAGTATAAATAACCTTTTTACTCAGAACATAGTCTTAAAAAAGTTTCGTATTGTTACCTCTCAGAATATAGCCTTAAATGGATACTCTTTTATTTCTATGTAATGTGTCTCTCTCTTTCTCTCTCTCTTAATAGGATCATGGACTTAAATAAATAGTACAGCCTTTTATTTAGCAAGTATATTCTTAAGATTATGATGATACATACACGTACATATATATTCGGTACAAAGATTAAATTCTTTTTCTCTCGGAAAAAATATAGTCTTTCACTCGATGCATACAAAAATCTCTTTCTCTAAAGTCTTACATATAGTTTTTTTCAGTCTTGGGTAAACATGTACATACGTCATAGAACGAGCGCACACGCACACGCGAACGCTTCACCACTTGAATAGCTTGTACTTGTCTTCACCTAGGTATATCAGTCCTCTCTGTGAAGCATTAAAGCGACTCCTGTACCTCGCACCAAAGTTTTGCCCGGAAGATGCACTCTGCCCAAATAGTCTAGCGTTATGATGTTAGGTTCGTCCTCCTCCTCGCTGACCTCTTTATCCCCTTCTAGACGACGGACGTTGTAGGTTCGATACTTTTCAAGTTCGGAGATGCACTTGACCCGATCGAGCTCCTCGCGCTCGATTCGATCCAACTCCGCGCACAAAGCGTTTTCCTCCTCCTGGAGAATTTGCGGCTCGTCCCCTTCCTTGAGATTGTAGACGGGGCAAGATGTAGAACAGCGTTCGATGGACTGACTCGATTCCCACATTCCGGGATTATGATATCCGAGCCAGTGTACGGAAGAATCGCAACACTCGCTGTAACCCTTGTCGGCCCTCGCGATATAGTATTCTAAGCCGCCATTCGAGATCTTAATATCGCTCATGTCCTCCAGACGGTAACCCAACTGCCTAAACATATCGAATGTGATACGTCTCCCTACCTCGCGACCGCTTGATTTGCTCGAGATGGAGGAGAACGCACCCTCCCTCCTATCCTTTTACACTATATCCTTCGCATCTATCCACGAATTGTGTGTCGAGTCGAACCCTAACAATTTGACATATACTCTATTTCCGGAACGTCTGACTATCTTCTCTACAAGGTAAACATCCGGATACGAAGTCTTTCAGAGCTCCTTACCGTAGAAACCTCCTGTGATAGGATTACCTTTCATATCTTCCAGTAAGAAGGTCCTGGGATTAGTCTCGACGACGTTACGTATTTTTAAACAGTTCGGTCGACCAGTTCGCGGTATAACCCTTTTCGAAAACGTCCTTATACTTGCTGATACGAACTATATCACCCACTTTAAGTATGTTCGGCGTGGAATCCGAGATCTTGAGACGTTTATAGACGGTATGTAAAAGTATATCGTACTTTACGTCTATAGGTCTCATCTTTATGGTCGAGTGTACCGTACGGTTGTATTCGTTCAGTAAGGAATCGATCATATCAAACCATCGATAGGATCCTTTAGCCGTGAACCTCCTCCACATCATGTTTTTGAGAGTACGATTAAATCGTTGCACGACGCAAGCCTTGACGTTGCTGTATGTGGAATAATGATTGATCCTCTTTCTCTTCATGAGTGTTTTGAATTCCGTGTTGTAAAAGTCTGTCCCATTATCCGTTTGGAGATGACGTACGGGAGGTAAGCCTTTGCCGGTCACCTTGTCGAGGAGGAGAGCCATTGCGGCACTGACATTCTTACCTGTCTTAGTCTTGACAGGTGCGGCCCAAGCCCTCTTGAAATACACGTCGATGACAGTGAGAAGGTACTTGAACCCCTTATTCGATCCGGAGTAGGGTATCATCTCTACCAGATCGGCCTGAAGGAGCGCGTTCAAGCCTCGTACGCTAACATGTCTTCGAGGAAATCGTCGTCTTGCAGGACGATGAAGTTCGCGTGCAATCTCCCACTTGACGGTGGACATGATTGTGATAAAATACCGAAGATATGAATGTCTTTAAAAGATGATTCCGGCCTCACGTAATTCCTCAATGATAGAAAGGATCTCGTTCTCGTGATGTGGAATGACCGGCCTCGGTAGATGCGTGCAAGAGTCGTAATCGATCGACCAATTCGTTAGGATCGTCCCAATAGGTATAATCGACCCATCTCCCTGTCTCCATCTTGTATAAACCCTCACCCTCAAGCTCCTCCTCAAACATAGGTTTGATGATTAACGAATACTTTGATCCCGCACGCATCTTGATACGCGCGTATGGCTCGTTTCTCAACCGATGCGCGTTCGTTTCTTCGAGCATAGACTTGTATACTTTCAGATCATCCTTAGTATAATGAGCGGGTGCTCTTCTGAAGAGTAATTCTAATTGTCCTCGAGTGTACGGTATCGTCTTATTGTTAAGAAGTATTGTGCCGTCTCTCCCGTTGAATACGATACGGGCGTCTCCATGCTTGGTAGAGTCACCTTCATGACGAACCCCGTAGGTCTTATCGGAATGCGCGTGAGATGAATAAAGATAAGTATCCAAGAGATGGTTGTTTTGCAATCTCTCAGGTGAGGCTTCCGTATCCTCGGCTTCGGCGAGCGCCTTCGCCATCTTGTTTAGAGGATCCGTGATAGGTTTGAACGTTTCATTCGCGACGTGCTCGGACTCATGTCGGGCATCACGTAGTTGCTTATACTTTCGTTTAATAATCTTAATCGCTTTTATGATAACCTCCGCGACCTTCGTCGACATGATGTATGTCTCTAACGATGAAGAAACGGTTCATTATATCTAAACGTAAGTAAAACCTAATTCTACGTGTAAAATCTGAAGCGTCGTCAAGCGTTTTTCTATCATGAAAGATATAGAGTCATCTTTGGACACCTCGAAAGGAGGATCGTCGATAATTTTAAGATTCAACAAGAAAATAATATCTTTCAAGTTCATGACCATCGTTGAAACGATCCCCGATCTCTTGAACTTATAAACTCGTTCACCCGTAAGAGTCAATTCGAAATGTCTCGTATCCTTCTTCATAGGTTTCGAATTCAAGTAGATGTAGATGAAACTACGACTAACCTTAGAGTCTACATAAGCTTTAGCCATAGCGTCTGAAGGTAATGAGGGCATACCTATGTTTAGCAAAACTAGGCCACCTGCATCGTAAAGCCGTTCGGTATCCGTCCCATTTACGTATAGTATACCTCGCTTTATCAAATCGTTGTAAATGGTTAGTTGTATCACGAATGTTTCCTCTAGGCTTAGCAGCTTTGAACCTAAGGCGTCAAGCGTCGTTTTATTTTCGTTGAGACGAACTTCATGATGATGAGACAGTTTCCGCACCTCCTCCATCCCTTGACGGTTACTCTTCTCAAAGTCTTATTCGATCGTTCTCCAAATCCTCGATCAACGATTCCATTTGTCCTTTGATGACGTCCTTGGCGGCGTTGAGAGCGACTATCTGCTCGTTACTATGTCTCGCATCCATCCCATCGACGTAAGACTTGTTACAGACATCTTTAGATGCGCTGGGCGTCTTGACGTTGACGATCCTCTTCGTACTAGTGTCGTAATAGCCTTGATTGTTTAGAGTAAGATTTCCTTCCGTCTCGACGAGAGATCTATATTTGTGGAGACTATTTCCGAATTTAGATATGGACGACATGATTTCATGTACTGAATATATGTTCTTGTCAATCGTGCAAGATAAAGGTATCAAACCCGTAGCGATATCGTCCTTAATCAATCTCATGATCTTTGCTCAACACGAGAAAATCGTACTTGTGTTTTTTCCAACACAGCGAGCATACCTCCTTAAATTTTTGGAAAGTCACATCCGTGTTCACGTGATCGTCGTAGACGTGTCTCAGGTTCGTATCGTCCATCCTGACTAGGATGAGAAGATTTGCGTTATCTCTCAACATATGTTTCGGAATGCACGAGTACGTCTGAGAGGGATAGAAACAGTCTATATCCTTATGTCTACCCATACTGAAATAAGCCTGTATATTAAACTGTTTATCACAAGCGACGTCGTCGAAAATGAAAACAGAGTCGGGTCTGGCCTCGGACGGGGGGATAATTTCTGCGTTGTCAGAATACGGGAAATAGCCCATGCCTTCAACGAGCGAGAGAACCTTCGATAAACTCTGATACTTGGGCTGGTATAACGATTTAGAGTAAACGTACACGTTCTTGAAGCGTAGACCGTTCGGTTCCTCCAACAGAATGATCATGGCGTTGGTTTTACCGCAATTCGAAGTTCCGCAGATGTTACAACGGATAGTATCAGGTAACAACGTACCGTGTCTCTGAGGTAAAGCTCCACCCTCATCGTGATCGTTGTTGTGTACAGTTAAAGAGTCTGTCTGTTTCTCGAGCCGCATGTTGAATAGTTCATCTATATAATGCGCTCACCTATATAAATACGAATCAGTACGTGTCATGAGACGAAGAAGAGGGGGAGGATTGTTGGATAAGATAATCAATAATCTGCCGTTTGAGGCGCATATACCTGGATACCAGATCTGCGGACCGGGGACAAATTTGGAACAACGATTGAAAAGAGGTGATCCCGGAATAAACGAGTTAGATCGATACTGTAAAGAACACGATATCGCCTACTCCAAGGTGAAAGATCTTGCAGGATGTCATACCGCATATCGTGAACTTATCGAGAAATCGTGGAAAAGATTACTCGCGCCTGACTCGAAGTTGGGTGAGAAAGCTGCTGCGTGGGCGGTCACCAACGCGATGAAAGCTAAAGTCAAGATGGGTTCTGGTCTAAAGAAGAAGAAGAAAACTCAACGCCGTCAACGGTGAGCTACTACTACGCACCGTAAGAATAAGGGTGGAATTCTACCTATACTACCTCTGATCGCAGCGCTTGGAGCCGTCGCCGGAAGGTCCGTGAGAATCACGAAGGCGGTACAAAGTGCGAAGTTGAATACGAAACATTTGAACAAAGCTCAGAGACATAATCGTACGCTCGAAGCTATCGCTATGGGGAAAGGGATGTATCTACAGCTTTACCCGAAAAGAAAATGACTACCTAAACCTGCCCTTACTGAAATGGATCTGCACAAGTACGCTAACGAATTAAAAATCCCCTTCTTTAGAGGAGTATTTGCAAGAGATTCTTTACCTAGCGGGCCTCCTTGGAAGATAGAGAGCGCCATCATCAATCTTGATAATGATAGCGGTAAGGGTACGCATTGTGTGGCATAAAGGAAGAACGGTGGGTGGGCGGATTACTTCGATAGTTTCGATGATCTAAGACCGCCGCTCGAACTTGTTCGATATCTCGGAGGAATACCTATCACCTATAATATTATTCGGTATCAAGAGTACGGGACCGTTTTATGCGGTCATCTTTGTTTAGCTTTCCTTAAATACTCGCGTTGACGTTCGATATTAGTAAATATGTCTATGTCGCTTACACTGACAGGTCAGAGTTCGAATCTGACAGAGAACTACTTCCCTCATATCCTGCTCGGAGAAGAGAATCGTGAAGAAGAATGGTTNCCGGGTACCTATGAACTTGAGGCGTTGGATCGATTCTTGCGAAGGGAAGTCCCGAGTAACGTAAAGCTCTCGATTATCGGTGACCCTAGCACTTTAAAGAGTTATATCACTTGCAATAAGCCGATCGACTTTAACCGACCTGGCACGTTTGCATCCTTGCTAGGTTTCGACTCGGTCATACTTCCTGCGGGGAAGACGCACATATCTACCAACACAGTGAATATTCTTTACGTGAATGTGATCCACGTAGAATGTAGTCTCGCTAGCGGGGCTTACGTCAACGGAGAACCGAGTCATACCTTGCACGAGTTCAGCATGACCGTCCCGCCGGGCTATAAGATAGTGGAAGCACCTAACAATATCATTTACCTTCCGGTAACGAAGCGAGTAATAGAGTCTATTGCAGTACGACTTATCGACGAACGAGGAGATATCATCAACTTTAGAGACGAGACGATATCGCTACGTCTACATCTTAAACGAGTCGGTGGAAATGGGACTCGTACTAGATAAAACGAGACGGCGAGGTCTTCCTCGAAACATTGAGAGAAGGACAGTGAAAGTGTTAACACCTGCAAATAAACTCTATTTAAGACGTCTAGGTTACTCGTTACGAAAATAATGGATGACGCTGTGGATATTCTGAACATTGGGGAGTCTGCCGCTTTCGATATGGCCTTGACCAGTTTCCAGTATCATTCCTACGCCTCGTATATTCCCGGTCCGTTAGCTAACGCAAACGAGCTTAGGATATCTATCCAACAAGAAGGGTTGTGCACGTTACCTCACCGTTCTCTACTACATATTAAAGGGCGACTACTTTTAATACGGGAGAACCTGGAAGTACTTCGAGGATTGTTAATAACGGAATACTGCATCTATTCTCAAGAATTGACTATGAGATCAACGGGGTAGAGATTGATCAATTGAGAGATGTAGACATTTCGATTCAGCTTAAAAACTATCTATCTATAAGGAATGGCGGGAAGACTCATCTTTCAAACGCCGGTTGGAGGTTTGAAGAAGTTCACGTGCACGCAGAAACAGGCATCATTGACGTATGCATCCCTTTACGTCTCATACTAGGATTCGTTGAAGACTATTCTTGAATACTGATCAATGCGAAACAAGACTTGGTGCTAGTTCGTTCGACCGGTGACAACAACGGTTTACAAAGAGCGCCTCCTCCCGCCGTGGAGACACCTTCTAGGATCGAGTTAAGTAAAATATCTTGGCTTGTACCGCATATAAAGACCGACAATATCAATCATCTCAACATGCTTAATTTTATCAAGAGCGGGAGGATCATCGAGCTACCTTTTCGTACTTGGGAATTGTACGAGTACCCTAACGTACCTACCTCTAATCAGCATGATTGGACCGTGAAAACGTCAACTTTGCTTGAAAAACCTCGTTACGTTGTTTTCGCTCTTCAGACCGGACGGAACAATACGACGACTGCAGATAGAAGTATTTTCGATCATTGTAATTTACGTAATGCTAAACTCTATCTAAATTCTATCATGTACCCTTATGAGGATATGATCTTGGACTTTAGACAAGATTCCTTCTCGAAATTATACGAAGACTACGCTAATTTCCAGACTTCGTACTACGGAATCAGCGCCTCTTTACCTTTACTTGACCCTTCTCATTTCAAGTCTCACGCACCCATCGTCGTGTTCGATGCTAGCCGACTGGAAGATACTCTCAAGGATGGTATGGTGACGTGTCGTATAACATCGAGACGGAGGAAAATATCGCAGTAAATACCAAGGCGTTTTACCTCATCATACACGATAGAGTGGTTCGCTATAACCCTTCAAGCAGCGACGTTAGCAAGATGACCTCATAAATGAGACATCATTGTTCAAGATCGACAACCTCTCCGCGTCAAGCAGGAGGTATGTAGATTGGTACGGTGAGGAGGGGGGAAGTTCAGTACACATCACGAGTATCAATCTGTATTAAAGGAACTGGGAAGATGAGTCATCTACAGAGTATCATCGACTCCGATAGTGACAAGTACGAACTAGGCAATCTCTGAGTAAGCTTAAGACGAGTGATCCGGTACCCGCATCACAGAAAATAATGTCCTACTGCTCCCCAAATGATTTAAGTATTTTAAGTCTGATCGGACAAATCTTTTGCGATCTGACCAAGAGTTCGATGCGGAACGATACGAGTTCGGTTATTCCAGCATTCCTTCATATGATAGCTTTTATAAACGAGTATAAAGAGTACATTGATTTCAATAAGTTATCATGTTTCTACGGTCAAGACGAGGTTGACACGGTCAGACGGAAGAAGAAAACTACTGACGCTTCTAAACGTGCACTCGGAAAGAAGAATAAAACTTCTGAGGAAGCGAACGAGGGGCCTATGAAGAAGAGGCTGCGAGATGAGTTGAGTGAGCACTTTTAAGTATAGGAATAATTTTTTAATCTAAAAAACTTTTTCACATGTACTTTCAATGTATTAAAGATTATTTAATTTATTCTTTAGTCAATACTTTTTTCTTTGTATAAGTCTAATAATAACGTAAACTTTTTAACGATTATTACTGTATAAGTTTATTCTTTAGTCAATACTTTTTTCTTTGTATAAGTTTAATAATGTAACGATTATTACTTTTTCTTTGTATCTATAAAAACATTTTTCATTCTTGGAAATAAATTTATTTAAGTATAAGTCTAATAATGTAAGGATTATTACTTTGTTTGTATTCTTCGTATAAGTCTAAGAATTAGCGATTATTACTTTTTCTTTGTATCTATAAAACATTTTTTTTCCATTCTTGGAAATAAAGTATAAGTCTAGGAATGTAACAACCTTTTTTTAAATAAAAAGAATTAACGATTATTACTTTTTCTTTTGTATTTCTTTGTATCTACAAAAACATTTTTTTCATTCTTGGAAATAAATTTATTTAAGTATAAGTCTAATAATGTAACGATTATTACTTTCTCTGAATTCTTTGTATAAGTCTAAGAATGATCGATTATTACATTTTCTTTGTATCTATAAAACATTTTTTTTCCATTTTTGGAAATAAATGTATTTAAGTATAAGTCTAGGAATGTAACAAACATTTTTAAATAATAAGAATTAACGATTATTACTTTTCTTTTGTATTCTTTACATCTATAAATCTTTTAATTTTTAATTTTTTGGAAAAAAATATATCATTCTTGGAAATAAATTTATTTAAGTATAAGTCTAATAATGTAACGATTATTACTTTGTCTGTATTCTTCGTATAAGTCTAAGAATTAGCGATTATTACTTTTTCTTTGTATCTATAAAACTTTTTTTTCCATTCTTGGAAATAAATGTATTTAAGTTTAAGTCTAGGAATGTAACAAACTTTTTTAAATAAAAAGAATTAACGATTATTACTTTTCTTTTGTATTCTTTACATCTATAAAACTTTTTATTTTTATTTTTTTGGAAAAAAAATATATAAAAGAGGGGGGGAGAGGGGAGGTAAAAAATAACAAAACATACACACACACACGCACACACAGAAAACTCCATTTAATGAATATAATGATATACAATTTTTTTTTAACAGATACATACTAAATTAGTATATTTTCTTCTTCAGTTAAGATACAGAACATGAATATTTTTTTTCTCAAGTCTTTTAGAAGTACTAACATTTTCTAGTGATAAAAGTATAGTTCTCTTTTTTCTTTTTTCTCAAGTCTTTTTAGAAGCACTAACATTTTCTAGTGATAAAGGTATAGTTCTTTTTTTTGTTTTTTCTGAATATACATTGACATTAATTATTCACTCTTGTATTAATCACTTACACTTAAACTATAGAGACGTAGGGTTAATATCAATCAGCGTCTCTTGGGAGGAAGTAGATGCCCGCTCACTTTGGTATCATGATAGAATATTAACTATACCGGATAAAGTTGTAGATCATGAATATACAGAAGCAATGTATTAATCACTGACACACTTGCACTATAGAGACGACGATGTAGCATCAATCTGAATCTCTTGGAAGGAA
Source organism: Timema monikensis (assembly GCA_902151445.1). Lineage (NCBI taxonomy): Eukaryota > Metazoa > Arthropoda > Insecta > Phasmatodea > Timematidae > Timema > Timema monikensis. The sequence continues at coordinate 28,768 of CABFVZ010004544.1, read as the reverse complement.
GTAGATGGCTGCTCACTTATAGAGTAATGGAACCATGGTAAAGTTTTGACTGTACCGGATACTATATATCTTTTGTCGTCGATAGAGCATAGCGCGACCCGATTGAATTTTTGGGTGTAAAGTTTGATTCCTACAGCTCTTATTGAACGAACCTCTCTCATGACTACCGTCTCATTGGTCAGACAATTACGATAGTCCTCTAACGAATGCGTTCTTAACGCGCTACTCTTGACCCCTTTAGCCTTGAGCGTATCGCCATCTCCTTGTACCGCGAATGAATAGAGTTTAGGACGTAAACTTATGAACTCGGTGATGATCCGACCTCGAGTCTCGTCTTTTAGTTTACCGAGCACTCCTTTATTTACTACAGGCATCCCGTAAACATTGTCTTGTCCGTAGGAGGAGGTGTCCAGGTAGTCATTAGCTAACAGGATAAGTCGCTGGTACGCATCCTCAACAGTCATGTAGTAGAAAAGTGAGTCTGTATCTGTGTATTGGAGTTTTAACGCGCCCGTAGGGAAGGCGGGAACCATAACCTGTTAATGTAGACCGTACATGACTACTTTCGAGATTTCCAAAATGGCGAATCCCGCATAAATCGGCATATCAAAGTAAATCTCCTGCGGCTCCATCTCGATGATGACCAGGTTTTACGACACGATTGTACGGTTTTTAAAGTTTGGACTGGCTATGAGGTTACCCGCTCCAAATTTCTCTCCCCACCTGGTAGTTATCTTTATCATACGGTAGGCCCTCTTGTTAGATATAAGATGACCGAATGCGGCATTGTTCATCAGTTTGAAAATCATGTTTTCAAACTGATTGCTCGCTTTACTCCTCATTTCCGCGTTCAGCTTGACATACATCCATGGAGATTGCCTGAAACTGAGAATTCTGTGTACTCTCGCCAGTTTCAATCCATTCACCAAACATAGCTTTAGATAACGGTAGTGAATGACATACCTAGTCTTATCAGCTAAATTCGTTAACAATTTCTCATGCTTCCCTACAGGTGGAATCCCTTTCTCGGGACAGAACGGCATGTCGGAATGAGCGTCGTGCACATCTTGTGGATATTCAAGATCTACCTGCAAGATATACCCCGTCTCAGCATCGTCCTCTACTTTTAGCACATCCAAACGAGCAATTTCATCATCTTCGAGCCACCTGAACTCTCCATAGGGTAGCGAGGACAACATACTAAATGAATAGAGTCCATTCACGTCTAGATAAACGAGGTAAGACTCTGGCTTGGAACGGTCGAATGAGTCCATATACCGATTATTCGCTACAAAGTGACGATTAGCCACGAAACATACCCCTCCTCAAATAGCTCCCTCGATGAATTGATGTATGTCCACATCGTCAATTAATTTGAGCCGTAACCTGGTTATTCTCAATAGAGCTTGGTACGCGAGACTAGGAGCTGTAAGAGACCATCCAGGATCGAGTTTATACGTCTTCATGCAGAGATCGCGAAAGTTTTCAAAGACGTCAGCCAGTAGCGTTACGTCCGTATACAGGTAGAGGTTCGAGTAGTCCCAAAGATTCTTACATTCGAATCTCATAGAACAAGTATTCAAGAGGAGAGAAGAAGAGTTCAGCTTGGAGCAAACGTACCAGCAGTTTGTGGTAGCTCACGGTCGTAAAACTTTTGATCCGAGGGTGGCGTGGCCAGCGTGCTATGTGCTCACACATAATCCGTAATGGTTGGGCGTATAATTAAAATAGGCCAAATCAATGCGATGAGGAGTGTGACCGTGTTGCATGAGATTCGTAAGCTGGCGGAGGAAATGAAGCTCGATGTCGTATGTATACAAGAGCCCTACACCTTAAGAGGAAAAGTTCCACACATGCCAGTGGTTACTAGAATAGTCACAAGTGGAGAGATGCCAATGAGTGCAATTGTTATCTTTAATAGGGATATTACCGTGATTAAAATTACACAGTTGTGTAACCAATGGGTAACGTGTGTGGAGCTGGGAACTGGCGTTGGCAGGGTTGTGGTGGCAAATCTGTATTTTCAGTTTAGGCATCCGATTGAGCCGTACCTGGACCAGATGGAGGTACTGTGTAGGATGTACACAGGTGAGCCACTCATTATTACTGCTGATGCCAATGCCAAGTCTCCCATGTGGCATAGTCGGGTAGTGATCAGAGGGGACAGGAGAAATGACGCAGGAAGGCCATGCAGGAGAGGGCGGGCCCTTGAAGAATTCATCTATGGGCACGGACTGGAAGTTGTAAACCAGCCGGGAAATGCCCCCACGTATAAGGGGAGGGCTGGGGTGGCTACGAACATCGATGTCACCTTATGCAACGCCGAGTCTGTGGCCATGGTTGAGGGATGGAGGGTGGTCGATAATGTGACGATTAGCGACCATAATCTGATCGTATTCGGCATTGCCATGGGGAGGGTGGTGGAAGGAAATGAGGGAGGGATAAGGAAAAGATACGACATGAAAAGAGCTGATTGGGAAAAGTTGAGGGGGGAACTGGTACTGCCTGACCAAGTAGAAAGCGGTGATAATGTCAACATCAAAGCCAAGGAGTTGACGTCGGCCCTGCAGGATGCAATGAGGAAATCTATCCCGGTGATGAAAGGAGGTACCAGGGTCGGGAATAGACCTTGGAATAACAGACTGCAGGGACTACGTACAAGGGTAAGGAGAACTCGTAGGAGGTATCATAGGTGCAGGGACCCAGTCGTCCGTGAGGTGCTGCTGGAAATATATCGGGAAAGAAAGAGGGAGTTTGAGGAGGGCCTGAAAGAAGAGAAAAGGAAAAGCTGGGAGGAATATGTTAAGGAGGAGCTCCAGCAAGGACCTTGGGGAATTCCATTTAAGATAGCGGCTGGGAAAATCAGACCGCCAATGATGCTATCTACACTGAAGAGAGAGGATGGCAGCACCACGAGGAACTGGGAGGAGTCTGCGGGGTTATTGATGGAGACATTGTTACCGGATGATGATGAGGATGCAGATACAGAAGAACAGAGAGAGTTGAGAGGAGCCATGACTCGGGACATGTATGACAATGAGGTTCCTGTGGAAGTGGTCAGTCAGGACGAGGTGATCAGGACTATTGCTCAGATGGGGAATAAGAAAGCACCTGGGCCAGATGGGATAGTGGTTGAGGTGCTGCAAAAGACGGCGGACCTCATAGCTCCTTACCTTGCAGGCCTGCTAAACGAATGCCTCGCTCAGGGCAGAATCCCGAACATCTGGAAGCAGAGTGAGGTAATCGTGCTAAGCAAGGGGGAGGACAAGGATCCGCTTCTTCCAAAGTCATATAGACCAATCTGCCTGCTAAATACGAGTGGGAAACTCCAGGAAAAAATACTGTGCGAAAGACTATTAAGGCACAGGACAGTAGTGGGTATGCATCAACAGCAGTATGGCTTTAGAAGGGGCAAATCGACAGAGGATGCCATATGTAGAGCAATGGAACTGATCGACTCGGCCACTGACAGATACGTGGTGGGCATATTCGTAGACATCTCGGGGGCATTTGACAACCTATGGTGGCCGGCGTTGTTTGGGCGGTTGAGAGAACTGCAGTGCCCAGGGCAGTTGTATAGAAGCCTGAAGGACTACTGCCGAAATAGGTATGCCACCCTGAGGTGTCAGAGTATCAGCGTGCAGAAAAGACTGACAAAGGGATGTCCCCAGGGATCGGTCTGTGGGCCGGTATTCTGGGATGTGGGGCTGGAGCCGGGACTGCAGATCTTGGAGGAAATTCCTGAAATGCATGGGGTGGTCGCCTTCGCAGACGACCTTCTAATAGTGGTAGAAGGTAATTCAAGGAAGAGCCTGGAGGAAAGGTCCAATCGAGTGCTAGACAGGCTAGTAAGGTGGTGTAAAAGTGTCAAACTAAAGATGGCACCGGCGAAGACGACATTCATGCTGTTTAAGGGAAAGATGTTGCGGAATCCTGCAATAAAGGTTGAAGGGAAGAACTTGAGAAGGAGCCAAACGGTCAGGTACTTGGGAGTCACTCTCGATGAGAAGAGAAACTTCACGGCACATATAGAGGAAGTGATGGGGAGAGCTCAGCGGGTCATGAATAAGATTATAAGCATTGGCCAGAGGAGGTTCCACCTGCCTATGCGGATAATAAAGATATACCACCAAGTGATCCTTCTCTCTATTGTTGGCTATGGAGCGTGCGTCTGGGCGCACAGACTGAACAACGTCGTGCCGGCTAGGGCTGTTCGGAGTATACAGAGGAATGTCCTTCTGAGACTTACGGGTGCCTACCGGACAGTGGCGACAGACGCACTGAACGTCACCCTAGGTGTGTGGCCGTTGGACCTTCTGGTTAAGAAGAGGGCAATTGGGTACTGGAAGAAAAAGGACAACTGGGAGAAAGTTAGGATACTCACATCACCTGAGGTGGAAACATCCGAGGATGCAGTTTTTGCTCTGTTGAGGGAATGGCAGAGACGCTGGGAGGGCAGTGAAACTGGTAGGAGGGCTTATCAACTTTTTCCCAATGTGGTCGAAAGGATTGATAACGCACATCTGGAACCATCCCCGGGTCTAGTTCATTTCATCACGGGGAAGGGGCCATACCCAGAATCCTTAAGGAAAATGGGATTGGTTGAATCTGATCTGTGTGAATGTGGTGACGTGGGTACCCCGGAACACGTAGTGTTGGAATGTGCCCGTACGCTTGAGATAAGAAGACCTAGCCAGCAGGAAGTGCAGGGGAGACTGGTGGGTGAGCTCCTGAGAGATCCTGCCCATTGGAGGTTCCTAGACAAGCTGGCAGCGGAAGCTTCAGAAAGAGCCAAGGCGGAATATATAAGGGCAATGAAAGAGAGACGAGGACTGGGACAAAGACTAAACAGACGGCGGACCAGAGAAGGAAGTGGGGGAGAGACCAGTGACAGTGACATGGATAGTGACGAAGACAATGACGAGGACAATGGAGGATACGAGGACAGAAACACGGGAAGCGGGACTGAGACGGACGCAGGTGAGGTCTCAGCGGGGGAATATAGGGAAAGGTGAAGGTTGTTTTGTGGAACTACTGACATACAACCTTCCACGAGGAACAAGGAGAGATGCCGGGAAGTGGCAAGCACGAAGCCTTGTGGGACTGGCATATCAGTTCGGCTGATGGATCCGGAGGTTTACTGGGGTAACCCTGGTAATTCCGAGGGATCATCATTCCAGCCGAATAATGGGAAAGATGAGGGGAAAGAAACGGGACGCGTGGGGGAACCCTGTGACTGCAGATCCCTCTTATTGGAAACAAGAAGAGTAGGATTAGGTCTTGTGAGGGCCCTACGCGTCAAGATGGAGATAGGCGGCTGCTCTTCAGCCCCCTGGTACCATCGGAGCAACGGATATCCCCGGAGGATTACAGTTATTTAGGTTAGCTAGTGGTAATATTAGGATAAGATTAGAATAGGATAGGGTAGGGATGGGAGGGTAATAGGAAGGGGTAGGGGCTATAGTATAGGAGCCAAAACCTGTTTAAAAATAAAATAAATTAGATGTGTAATAGTAGGAAATTTCTGTTATAATGTGTAATAAGGCCTGGATTAAAATTGTAAGATGCCAGGCTGAATTAGATTGGTAATAAAAAAAAAAAAAAAAAACATTCGAATAGTCGCCAAACCTCGCAGGCGTGATCATAGTCTTCCTGAGAGATATGACTATCCGTGAGCGCGTTGTAAAACTTATCCTTGCTCGGTAACTGAGTCTCGTTCAGTCGCTCGAATTAATCTATATAGTCATAGGGGAACACGCCTTTACGAGTGACTAGTTTGAACCGTTCATGATCAGGATGACACTGATGGGTGATTTTAAGTTGGCCGGGTTCGAGGTAAGATACGCATTTCTTTAGGGACGTACATAGAAAGCTGAAACTATCTATAATTTTAATCGTGATCCCACGAAAGCCGTGTCGAATATATTTCATGATTACTTTGAATCTTTCCATAGTCTCTCCAATAACCCTGACTTTTCCCGGATTGACGAGAACGCGCTCTCCCAGGAACGAATCAGTTTCTCTACGTTCGACAAGTGATTCAAGAAGGAAAAAATTGTCGTAGCAACGCACGTTATGTATTACTACGCTCAGATGGCTCGGGTTCTTGTAATTAATACTACACGCCGCGTGACTGCTCCTGCGATAAAGTCCCGTCAAGTGACAATGATCCATAACGCGAATATCATCATCTGCGTAAGGTTTATCGCATATATGAAAATGAGAGGCCGTATTATGAGCATTTCTTTGAGCGGGTGTTAGCGGCGTCATCGGAACGATGGTACTATAGCAATCTAGTACGCGCTTTGCAAATCTACAAGAGCCTCAACAAATTGATCTGTACAATCTTTTCCCGTGAAGTGTCGGTATTCTGAGAGATTATCATCAAAATTACATTTAGTGTACATACCTACAGAATACGCCACATGACGCTGTACATTCTCAGTATAAGAAAACTTCATGTCAGGATCGCACGTCTCTATCGGTACGAGTAAGCTCCTCAGGTCCGCATATACGATAAATCCTGTTTTCTCCTGCTATTTATACTGTGAGAACGCTAGGAATTTATCCTCTCCTTGAGGGAATGTACTCCTTACCACGCCAAATTTTAATACACGTATCTTTATGTTTTTCAAGATTATTTTCAGTCAGAAAAGCGGTCAGACATCGGTCGCAAAATTACCTACGTCTTTTGTTAAACCTTAACGATAGTTGCGGGTTTATTAATCGAGACGGATTTTTGATCCCGCTGAAATGATAAGTTTCCATTCCATGCACTCTTATCATGAATAAATGAACATGTCTGGCACGGTCTTTAGCGCTGACGTGAATGGGAACGATCACTAGTGTTTTAGAGTTGTCCGCAGTGTCAATATAAGAGTCACTACCATCGTGTTTTGCAGTGTACACATTAACAGATATATCGTTAAGCCTTTCGAAGCGTTCGATGTACCTCATTTAAAACGGGAGTGGGATTCCATCTAGATTCAACACATCTTGAAAATTAGGATATGACGATAAACGCTGAGCTTTCACTGTCGGTTCAAAGAGGCACGTCAATACGGATACGGGGAAGCAATGTCCTACTTCAGATTGTACATTTATCAGCGCTCTACGTCTGAATATAATTTCAGGGATTTGAGCACGAGCCCCGATCGAGAAAGCAGAGCTTTTCGAGAAATTTACTCTCATTTCCAACGTGCCGTCTTATATACATCCCGAGTCTCTAGAAACGAAGGCCTCAATCTGAGCAAGGAGTGGGAAGATCACGTTATTTTCATATATCTCCTCCAAGTTTATCGGGTTAAATATATCGTATAGAGTACAGTTGAAATAACCTTTTTCAATTCTACCTTCAGTAGGATGCCTAAACTTACAGATGAGGGTACAATTTACCTTTATCGAGTTATTTGCGATTGATTCTTTTTCTACAGTCTTTACATAAATATCCCCGCACGCAACGAGAAACTGTAAAGGATTCTTATAGGGCAGTTCATTGGTGATAGAGTACGTCTTTATGCGTCGGGCGTACGCTTGTTCAATAAGTTTGATAGATAGTCCTAGTGGCTCCAGGTAAAGCCTAAACTGTGTAAATCCTATACCTAAGTTTCGTGAAAGCGTTATAAGTCTTTGGATCTGTGCGTCTATATGGTCCTGTCCCAATATCAGTACGGTCGAGGTCTTAATCTGGCCAGGTATATCTTCTATGTAAGCATTATATACCTTCCCATCGCGAGGAGTGACATCATGTTTCAGGTATTTAATTAAAAGTTGTTCATTAGAGTCTAATTCATCGCGAGTATACATCCTATTCCCGTTAGTTTGTCGAGATACGATGATAGGAGTTGACAAGCGAGCTCGTTTTGTCGGGGGTCCTGACATATTTCTAAGTTCGAGTGCGTGCTATGCTCTAAGCAGACACTATCCTCCCTGCATTATCCTCTTCATTTCTGCACAGCTTGTTCTAGGATCTCATCGAGTGGCTCTGAGACGGCTATAAAAAAACAAACAAACAGGACCATCTAGTTAGCAGATCATGAAGCTATGATATACAAACATTGAAGCTAATGTCTTTGTGTATGTGTATGTGTATGTGTAGCACATATATGAACTTTATACATTCCTTTTACCACATTGTTTTACTATTAATCCAGGATATACGCATTTAAATAGGCTAAAAGGGTAAGGGCGAGTGGGGTACTATTCATAACAAATGTACCATCATTTGTGCGTGATGAGAGTGTAAAATCATTCAGAAAAATACTCTCTGTACCCTTAACCTGTATTCATACCCATACCACCCCAAATATGGCTTTATTATTTACTAGGTCAAAGGTAAAACCAGTTGTTATTGTTATAAAAATGTTTTCCCATCCTTATTATTATTATTATTATTATTATTATTATTAGCAACGCGTCTTACTACCCGTTCGGGTTATACGCACTTACGCTAATGTGTAATGGTAAGGTGACTTTTTCCCATCCTGTATTTTAAATTTTATTAATTACGAGAGAATCAAACAAATATGAGATACTCATAATTAGTTAATACTTTTGGTTATTTTTCTTTTAAGTTACTGGATTCATAGAGATCAACAACATGCGTTTCTTGAAGAAGTTGAAAGATTCATATATTTGATTAATGAACTTTAAAATAATTATAAAGTTCAACAGAAAGAATGAAAAACGGAGAGTATACAACACAATTATTCTACCCGTGAATGTGAAGCATGGTCTCTCATTCTGTGACAAGGTCTCTCATTCTGTGACAAGATATTAAATTGATAGATTATGTGAACAAAGTACTGAAAAATATGTTCGGATCCGAAAGGAATAAAATCTAAACTTGCTCGCTATTAAATAATATTTTTAGCACCGCATCTTACTATCCGTTCGGGTTATACGCTTTAAGTACTAGTTACGCTAATGGATTAGGAATTGGGAAGGTTGAATTAGAGGAAGTGAACCCACATTTGCGTGGAGGGAGAGTAGAAAACCATTTAGGAACCCCCCCCCCAGTTCATCCGACCGAGATTCGAACCTTGATCTCCCCGTCCTCAGCAGTCGAGCTTAACACGACAAGCGCGTTAGCCAACTACGCCACAGAGGCGGGTCTCGCTACTAAAAGATCATACTAGGTTGGTTGTGCATTCACAGCAAGGGGATAATATTTATTGTTACGACACTATCTTACAAACTTTCTGTTATTGTTTATTATGGATTGAAATAACATTTTCAGAAATAAGTTTAGAGTAAACGAACCTATGAGTTAGTTTTCCTCATAAAAACAAACACATCATCTTCCAATAAATATTA
>CABFVZ010004544.1:0-16105 GCA_902151445.1 Timema monikensis | reverse complement strand
ACCTTGGTTGTATATAATGACAGGACTCTAGTGCCATGACACACATTTCTCCGCATTCTATAGGTGAGGCACTTGATGTCAATTTTTGATTTAATTTACTTGTATCAAAATTCTGTTTTGAGTAACGATGAATTCTACATTACGTTTTGGTCGATATTTATTTACAATTTAACTTTATTTAATATATATTGGAACTGTGACTTTTGTAGAGGTCATGGCAGCGCAGTTTGAATTTAGGGATATCATCATTCAGATTGACGTATCTCATCCGCTTCACGGATTGTTTTGGGGCTATTTACTCCGCCATGTTTGATGTGCGGGATGTTTAGTTATATCGTACCTTTTGAGTATTTGGGTAAAACCATATTGGACGATCAATGTTACTGTCATTATTGGGGGATTGAATTTCCATTGATCCAAACATTGTTGGTTAAACCTGGGCTCGCGAACCCACGCTCTTAGTGTATTAGTATTGTTAATTGCAAGGCTATTCAATTTTAATGATGCATCTATATAATGGATCTTGGTTTCATTTTTTGAGCTTTAGAATAGCTGTGATGGTAAACTTTTTTGGGGACTCTCTCTTTTTCATAAGTTATTGGGGAGTCGCCGATGGCGAATAGTCTATGTCTAATGTTTATTGTTAGTATGCGGGTTATTGTTCCTATATTCATTCTTTATCATTATACTTTACGAGTTTGTATGGAGGTCAATTTAAATGTTTGTTTATACTGTGGGTACCTACGGCGGCCATCTTATTGCTTGGGATCGTACCCCATATCTTTGTTTGTATATGAGTTATTATGGCCTCATTTTGCCTACGCCTAACTCCGGGCTTGTCCCACTCTTTTCTCATCGAGTATTGTTATTGTTATTATTGAAAATAAATAAACTCTCTTGTGACCAACCTGACTTTTATTTGGTATATAAATAAAAGGGGTGTTACATTCTTCTTACCAAAATCATACTATATATATTCAACTGAAAGAGTTAAATAAAAATAATCATCTAATGCTGGCTTAATGCAGCCAAACGGGCTACTTACCATATCGAGAACAAAAGGAAATAATGTGGACCAAAGATGGGCAAACTACGGCCAGTAGGCAAAATAAGGACCCTGGGATGAATAATTTAAATGTATTTAGTTGTTAAACAGGCTTTTTTTTATAAAAAGTGATTTTTTTCAAACCATGCCAAAATATATAATTCCAATCTAGAAAAAAATCAAGCCCAAAAATATATGGCAATATTTGTACCCTATTATTCTTGCGAAATAGTATTTTCAACAATGTAACTTAGTAAAAGTGATATTAGAAATGAACTTAGTGATGAGCGTCTGTCTTCCCTTTTGACAATCATCCCTCCCAGTTTAAAACATACTATGAAAGAATGCAAGATATTCAATCATTAATCCAATATCCCATCAGATTAAAAATACACAAGAACATGAGCACATACTAAGCCACTAAAATATGTATGATTATTTTGTATTCTAAATAAATTTAAATTTACTTATCATGTGTGTTTAAGAGCGGACTCGTAGTATATGATCAGAATCCATAATTACTTATATATAAGTTGCGAGATTGATACCCGGAGGTCCTATATTATTTTTCTCACTGTGGGGAAATGTTCCTATGGATAATATGGTCCAGTTGATCAGGCATAGTCTTGGTTTAAGATTATAACTGGCATCACACGTGCAAAATCACTATAACCATTTCATCTTGTTGAAGGTATGAAGTGTAAATAATCTCCAAGTTAAACCTTGGGCACAGACAAGAACCTTGGTAAATTATCATTTGCTTACAGTAAATATATATCCCTCATATTCTAGTAGTGGCTTGCAGTGAATATACATCCCTCATATACAAGTAGTGGCTTGCAGTAACTATACATCCCTCATATTCTAGTAATGGCTTGCAGTGAATATACATCCTTAATATGCTAGTAGTGGCTTGCAGTAAATATACATCCCTCATATTCTAGTAGTGGATTGCAGTGAATATACATCCCTCATATGCTAGTAGTGGCATGCAGTAACTATACATGTCTCATATTCTAGTAGTGGCTTGCAATGAATATACATCCCTTATATGCTAATAGTGAATTGCAGTAACTATACATCCCTTATATTCTAGTAGAGGCTTGCAGTGAATATACTTCCCTCAAATGATAGTAGAGGCTCTCAGTAACTATACATCCCCTATATTCTAGTAGTGGCTTGCAGTGAATATACATCCATCATATGATAGTAGAGGCTCTCAGTAACTATACATCCCTCATATTCTAGTAGTGGCTTGCAGTGAATATACATCCCTCATATGCTAGTAGTGGCTTGCAGTAACTATACATCCCTCATATTCTAGTAGTGGCTTGAAGCGAATATACATCCCCCATACGCTAGTAGTGGTTTACAGTAAATAACCATCCCCATATGCTAGTAGTGGCTTGCAGTAAATATACATCCCTAATATTCTAGTAGTGGCTTGCAGTAAATATACATCCCCAATATAGTAGTAGTGGCTTGCAGTAACTATACATCCCTCTTATTCTAGTAGTGGCTTGAAGTGAATATACATTCCTCATATGTTAGTAGTGGCTTGCAGTCAATATACATCCCACATATTCTAGTAGTAGCTTGCAATGAATATACATAACTCATTAGCTAGTAGTGGCTTGCAATAACTATACATCCCTCATATTCTAGTAGTGGCTAGCAGTGAATATACATCCCTCTTATGCTAGTAGTGGCTTGCAGTAAATATACATCCCACATATGCTAGTAGTGGCTTGCAGTAAATATAAATCACTCATATTCTAGTAGTGGCTTACAGTAAATATACATCCCTCATATTCTAGTAGTGGTTTGCAGTAAATATACATCCCTCATATTCTAGTAGTGGCTTGCTGTAAATATATATCCCTAATATTCTAGTAGTGGCTTGCAGAATATATATATATATATACATCTTATGCTAGTAGTGGCTTACAGTAATTATATACCTCATATGCTAGTAGTGGCTTGCAGTAAATATAAATCCCTCATATGCTAGTAGTGGCTCTAAGTAAATATACATCCCTCACATTCTAGTAGTGACTTGCAGTGAATATAAATCCCTAATATGCTAATAGTGGCTTGCAGTGAATATACATCCCTCATATTCTAGTAGTGGCTTGCAGTAAATATCCATCCCTCATATGCTGGTAGTGGCTTGCAGTAAATATACATTCCTCATATTCTTGTAGTGGCTTGCTGTAAATATACATCCCTCATATTCTAGTAGTGGCTTGCAGTGCATATACATCCCTCATATGCTAGTAGTAGCTTGCTGTGAATATACATCCCTCATATTCTAATAGTGACTGACAGTAAATATACATCCCCCATATGCTAGTAGTGTCTTATAATAACTATACATCCCTCATATTCTATTAGTGGCTTGCAGTGAATATACATCCCTCATATTCTAGTAGTGGCTTGCAGTGAATATACATCCCTCAGATACTAGTAGTGACTTAGAGTAAATATACATCCCTCATATGCTAGTAGTGTCTTACAATAACTATACATCCCTCATATTCTAGTAGTGGCTTGCAGTTGAATATACATCCCTCATATTCTAGTAGTGTCTTGCAGTGAATATACATCCCTCATAATCTAGTAGTGGCTTGCAGTGAATATACATCACTCACATTCTAGTAGTTGCTTGCAGTGAATATACATCCCTCATATGCTAGTAAAGGCTTGCAGTGAATATACATCCCTCGTATTCTAGTAGTGTCTTGCAGTGAATATACATCCCTCATAATCTAGTAGTGGCTTGCAGTGAATATATATCCCTCATATTCTAGTAGTTTCTTGCAGTAAATATACATCCCTCATATGCTAGTAGTGGTTTGCAGTGAATATACATCCCTCATATTCTAGTAGTGTCTTGCAGTGAATATACATCCCTCATAATCTAGTAGTGGCTTGCAGTGAATATACATCCCTCATATTCTAGTAATTGCTTGCAGTGAATATACATTCCTCATATGCTAGTAGTGGCTTGCAGTGAATATACATCCCTCATATTCTAGTAGTGTCTTGCAGTGAATATACATCCCTCATAATCTAGTAGTGGCTTGTAGTGAAAATACATTCCTCATATTCTAGTAGCTGCTTGCAGTGCATATACATCTCTCATATGATAGTAGTGGCTTATATTAACTATACATCCCTCATATTCTAGTAGTGGCTTGCAGTGAATATACATCCCTCAGATGCTAGTAGTAGCTTGCAGTGAATATACATCCCTCATATTCTAGTAGTGGCGGACAGTAAATATACATCCCTCATTATCTAATAGTGGCTTGCAGTAAATATACATCCCTCACATGCTAGTAGTGGCTTGCAGTGAATATACATCCCTCATATGCAAGTAGTGGCTTACATTAACTATAAATCCCTCATATTCTAGTAGTGGCTTGCAGTGCATATACATCCCTCATATGCTAGTAGTGTCTTGCAGTGAATATACATCCCTCATATACTAGTGGTGGTTTACATTAACTATACATCCCTCATATTCTAGTAGTGGCTTGTAGTGCATATACATCCCTCATATGCTAGTAGTGGCTTACATTAACTATACATCCCTCATATTCTAGTAGTGGCTTGCAGTGCATTGACATCCTTCATATGCTAGTAGTGTCTTGCAGTGAATATACATCCCTCATATGCTAGTAGTGGCTTACATTAACTATACATCCCTCATATTGTATAAGTGGCTTGCAGTGCATATACATCCCTCATATGCTAGTAGTGTCTTGCAGTGAATATACATCCCTCAAATGCTAGTAGTGGCTTGCAGTAAATATACATCCCTCATATGCTAGTTGTGGCTTACAAAAACTATATATCCCTCATATGCTAGTAGTAGATTACAGTAACCATTCATTCGTCATATGCTAGTAGTGTCTTACATTAACTATACATAACTCATATTATAGTAGTGGCTTGAAGTGCATATACATCCCTCATATACTAGTAGTGTCTTGCAGTGAATATATTATTATTATTAGCACCGCTTCTTAATAACTATTCGGGTTATACGCACTTACGTTAATGTGTAATGGTAGGGTGATTGTGAGATGAAATGAAGTACCAACAGATTAACGTGGAATCCGAACCACGGTGGTGACCTGGCATTCCCCACATTCACAAAAAGTCTTATCAGAGGTGAAGGAATAGTTTGGTAATCAGATAAATCTATGCCGGTACCGAGGTGCAGTGAATATACATCCCTCTTATGCTAGTAGTGGTATTGAGTAAATATACATCCCTCATATTCTAGTAGTGTCTTGCAGTGAATATACATCCCTCATAATCTAGTAGTGGCTTGCAGTGAATATACATCCCTCATATTCTAGTAGTTTCTTGCAGTAAATATACATCCCGCATATGCTAGTAGTGGGTTGCAGTGAATATACATCCCTCTTATACTAGTAGTGGATTGCAGTAAATAAAAATCCCTTATATTCTAGTTGTCGCTTACAAAACTATACAACCCTCATATGCTAGTAGTGGCTTGCAGTAAATATACATCCCTCAAATGCTAGTTGTGGCTTATAGTAACTATACATCCCTCATATTCTATTAGGGGCTTGCAGTAAATATACATCCTTCATATGCAAGTTGTGGCTTACAGAAACTATACATCCCTCATATGATAGTAGTGGATTACAGTAATTATACATCCCTCATATGCTAGTAGTGGCTTACAGTAACTATACATACCTCATATTATAGTAGTGGCTGGCAGTGCATATACAGCCCTCATATGTTAGTAGTGGCTTGCAGTAACTATACATCCCTAATATTCTAGTAGTGTCTTGCAGTGAATATACATCCCTATTATGCTAGTAGTGGCTTGCAGTAAATATACATCCCTAATATTCTAGTAGTGGCTTGCAGTGAATATACATACCTATTATGCTAGTAGTGTTATGCAGTAAATATACATCCTTCATATTCTAGTAGTGGCTTGCATTGAATATACATCCGTCTTATGCTAGTAGTGGCTTGCAGTAAATATACATCTCTCATATTCTAGTTGTCATTTACAAAATATATACAACCCTCATATGCTAGTAGTGGCTTGCAGTGCAAATACATCCTTCATAAGCTAGTAGTGGCTTGCAGTGAATATACATCCCTCATATTCTAGTAGTTGCTTACAGTAAATATACATCCCCCATATGCTAGTATTGGCTTGCGTTAAGTAAACATCCCTTATATACTTGTAGTGGATTGAAGTAAATATACATCCTTCATATTCTAGTAGTGTCTTACAGTGAATCTAATTCCCTCATATGCTAGTAGTGGGTTGCAGTAAATATACATCCCCCATAATCTAGTTGTGGCTTGCAGTAACTATAAATCCCTCATATGCTAGTAGTGGCTTTCATTAACTATACATCCCTCCTATTCTAATAGTGGCTTACAGTAAATATACATACCTCATATGCTAGTAGTGGCTTGCAGTAAATATACATCCCTCATATTCTAATAGTGGCTTATAGTAACAATACATACCTCATATGCTAGTAGTGGTTTGCAGTAAATATACTTCCATCATATTCTAGTAATGGCTTGCAGTAAATATACATCCTTCATATTCTAGTAGTGGCTTCCAGTAAATATAGATCCCCCATATTCTATTAGTGGCTTGCAGTGAATATACATCCCTCATATTATAGTAGTGGCTTACAGTAAATATACATCCCCCATATTCTAATAGTGGCTTGCAGTGAATATACATCCCTAATATGATAGTAGTGTCTTTCAGTAAGTATACATCCCTCATATTCTAGTAGTGGCTTGCAGTGATTAAATATCCCTTATATTCTAGTATTGGCTTGCAGTGAATATACATCCCTCATATGCTAGTAGTGGCTTGAAGTAACTATACATCCCTCATATTCTAGTAGTTGCTGGCAGTGAATATACAACCCTCATATTCTAGTTGTGGTTTGCAGTGAATATACATCCCTCATATGATAGTAGAGGATTACAGTACCTATACATCCCTCATTTTATAGAAGTGGCTTGAAGTATCTATACATCCCTCATATTATAGTAGTTGCTTGAAATGAATATACATCCCTCATATTCTAGTTTTTGCTTGCAGTGAATATACATCCCTCATATGCTAGTAGTGGCTTGCAGTAATTATACATCCCTCATATTCTAGTAGTGGCTTGCAATGAATATACATCCCTCATATTTTAGTAGTGGCTTGCAGTAACTATACATCCCTCATATTCTAGTAGTGGATTGTAGCAATTATACATCCCCCATATACTAATAGTGAATTACAGTAAATATACATCCCCATATGATAGTAGGGGCTTGCAGTAACTATATATTCCTCATATGCTAGTAGTACCTTGGAGTAAATATACATCCATCATATTATAGTAGTGGCTAGCAGTGAATATACATCCTTTATATCCTAGTAGTGGATTACTGTAACTATACATCTCTCATATGCTAGTACTGGCTTACAGTAACTATACATCCCTAATATGCTAGTAGTGTATTTCAGTAAGTTTTCATCACTCATATTCTAGTAGTGGCTTGCAGTGAATATACATCCCTCATATGCTAGTAGTGGCTTGCAATAACTATACATCCCCCATATTCTACTAGAGGCTTGCAATGAAAATACATCCCTCATATGCTTTTAGTGGCTTGCATTAAATAAAAAACCTCATATTCTAGTAGTGGCTTGCAGTAATTATACATCCCTCATATTATAGTATTGGCTTCCAGTAACTATACAACCCTAATATGCTAGTAGTGTCTTTCATTAAGTATTCATCACTCACATTCTAGTAGTAGCTTGCAGTTAATATACATCCCACATATTCTAGTAGTGGCTTGAAGTGAATATACATCCCTCATATGCTATTAGTGGCTTGCAGTAACTATACATCCCTCATATTCTAGTAGTGGCTTGCAGTGAATATACATCCCTCATATGCTATTAGTGGCTTGCAGTAAATATAAATCCCTCATATTCTAGTAGTGGCTTGCTGTAAATATACATTCCTCATATTCTAGTAGTGGCTTGCAGAGAATATATATCCCTAATATGCTAGTAGTGTCATTCAGTAAGTATACATCCCTCATATTCTAGTAGTGGCTTGCAGTAACTACACATCCCTCATATGATAGTAGTGGCTTACATTAACTATACATCCCTCATATTCTATTAGTTACTTGCAGTAACTATACATCCTTCATATTCTAGTAGTGGCTTGCGGTGAATATACATCCCTCATATTCTAGTAGTGTCTTGCAGTGAATATACATCCCTCATATTTTAGTAGTGGCTTGCAGTAACTATATATCCCTCATATTCTAGTAGTGGATTGTAGCATTTATACATCCCCCATATACTAATAGTGACTTACAGTAAATATACATCCCCATATGCTAGTAGGGGCTTGCAGTAACTATACATTCCTCATATGCTAGTAGTATCTTGCAGTAAATATACATCCCTCATATTATAGTAGTGGCTAGCAGTGAATATACATCCCTCATATCCTAGTAGTGGATTACAGTAACTATACATCTATCATATGCTAGTACTGGCTTACAGTAACTATACATCCCTAATATGCTAGTAGTGTTCTAAAGTAAGTTTTCATCACTCATATTCTAGTAGTGGCTTGCAGTGAATATACATCCCTCATATTCTAGTATTGTCTTGCAGTGAATATACATCCCTCATATGCTTGTAGTGGCTTACAATAATTATACATCCCCCATATGCTACTAGTGGCTTGCAATGAAAATACATTCCTCATATGCTTTTAGTGGCTTGCAGTAAAAATACAACCCTCATATTCTAATAGTGACTTGCAGTAATTATACATCCCTCATATTATTGTAGTGGCTTGCAGTGATGTAGTGTCTTTCAGTAAGTATACATCCCTCATATTCTAGTAGTGGCTTGCAGTGAATATACATCCCTCATATTCTAGTATTGGCTGCAGTGAATATACATCCCTCATATGCTAGTAGTGTCTTGAAGTAACTATACATCCCTCATATTCTAGTAGTTGCTAGCAGTGAATATACATCCCCCATATTCTAGTAGTGGCTTGCAGTAATTATACATCCCTCATATTCTTGTAGTATCTTGCAGTGAATATACATCCCTAATATGCTAATATTGTCTTTCAGTAAGTATACATCCCTCATATTCTAGTAGTAGCTTGCAGTGAATATACATCCCTCATATTCTAGTATTGGCTTGCAGTTAATATACATCCCTCATATGCTAGTAGTGGCTTAAATTAACTATACATCCCTCATATTCTAGTATTTGCTAGCAGAGAATATACATCCCTCATAATCTAGTAGTGGCTTGCAGTGAATATACATCCCACATATACTAGTAGTGGATTACAGTACCTATACATCCCTCATATTATAGTAGTGGCTTGCAGTATCTATACATTTCTTATATTTCGTAGTTGCTTGCAGTGAATATACATCCCTCATATTCTAGTAGTTACTTGCAGTGAATATACATCCCTCATATTCTAGTAGTTTCTTGCAGAGAATATACATCCCTCATATTCTAGTAGTGGCTTACAGTAAATATACATCCCTCAAATTCTAGTAGTGGCTTGCAGTGAATATGCATCCCTCATATTATAGTAGTTGCTTGCAGTGAATTTACATCCCTCATATGCTAGTAGTGTGTAGTGTCTTTCAGTAAGTATACATCCCTCATATTCTAGTAGTGGCTTGCAGTGAATATACATCCCTCATATTCTAGTATTGGCTGCAATGAATATACATTCCTCATATGCTAGTAGTGTCTTGAAGTAACTATACATCCCTCATATTCTAGTAGTTGCTAGCAGTGAATATACATCCCTCATATTCTAGTAGCGGCTTGCAATAATTATACATCCCTCATACGCTTGTAGTATCTTGCAGTGAATATACATCCCTAATATGCTAATATTGTCTCTCAGTAAGTATACATCCCTCATATTCTAGTAGTGGCTTGCAGTGAATATACATCCCTCATATTCTAGTATAGGCTAGCAGTGAATATACATCCCTCTTATGCTAGTAGTGGCTTAAAGTAACTATACATCCCTCATATTCTAGTATTTGCTAGCAGAGAATATACATCCCTCATAATCTAGTCGTGGCTTGCAGTGAATATACATCCCATATATACTAGTAGTGGATTACAGTACCTATACATCCCTCATATTATAGTATTGGCTTGCAGTATCTATACATTTCTCATATTTCGTAGTTGCTTGCAGTGAATATACATCCCACATATTCTAGTAGTTACTTGCAGTGAATATACATCCCTCATATTCTAGTAGTTTCTTGCAGAGAATATACATCCCTCATATTCTTGTAGTGGCTTAGAGTAAATATACATCCCTCATATTCTAGTAGTGGCTTGCAGTGAATATGCATCCCTCATATTATAGTAGTTGCTTGCAGTGAATTTACATCCCTCATATGCTAGTAGTGNTCATATGCTATTAGTGGCTTGCAATAACTATCCATCCCCCATATTCTACTAGTGGCTTGCAATGAAAATACATCCCTCATATGCTTTTAGTGGCTTGAAGTAAATAAAAAACCTCATATTCTAGTAGTGGCTTGCAGTAATTATACATCCCTCATATTATAGTATTGGCTTCCAGTAAATATACATCCCTAATATGCTAGTAGTGGCTTGCAGTGAATATTATTATTATTATTATTATTATTATTATTATTATTATTAGCACTGCGTCTTACTACCCGTTCAGTTTATTACGCACTTACGCTAATGTGTAATGTTAGGGTGATTGTGAAATGAAATGAAGGACCTACAGCTTAACGTGGAATCCGGACCACGGTGGAGGCCTGGCATTCCTCACATTCACAAGATGTCTTGTCAGAGGTGAAGGAAGGGTTTGTTAATAAGATAAATCTGTGCCGGGACCGAGGATTGAAACCCGGCCGCCAGCTTAGTAGTCTGACACCTTACACCTAGACCGCCAGGTCACCTGCAGTGAATATACATCCCTCATATTCTAGTAGTGGCTTGCAGTAACTATTCATCCTCTAATATGCTAGTAGTGTCTTTCAGTAAGTATACATCCCTAATATGCTAGTAGTGTATTTCAGTAAGTTTTCATCACTCATATTCTAGTAGTGGCTTGCAGTGAATATACATATCTCATATTCTAGTATTGGCTTGCAGTGAATATACATCCCTCATATGCTATTAGTGGCTTGCAATAACTATCCATCCCCCATATTCTACTAGTGGCTTGCAATGAAAATACATCCCTCATATGCTTTTAGTGGCTTGAAGTAAATAAAAAACCTCATATTCTAGTAGTGGCTTGCAGTAATTATACATCCCTCATATTATAGTATTGGCTTCCAGTAACTATACATCCCTAATATGCTAGAAGTGGCTTGCAGTGAATATTATTATTATTATTATTATTATTATTATTAGCACCGCGTCTAACTAACCGTTTAGTTTATTACGCACATACGCTAATGTGTAATGTTAGGGTGATTGTGAGATGAAATGAAGGACCTACAGCATAACGTGGAATCCGGAACACGGTGGAGGCCTGGCATTCCTCCCATTCACAAGATGTCTTGTCAGAGGTAAAGGAAGGGTTTGTTAATAAGATAAATCTGTGCCGGGACCGAGGATTGAACCTCGGCCGCCAGCATAGAAGTCTGACACCTTACCCCTAGACCGCCAGGTCACCTTCAGTGAATATACATCCCTCATAATCTAGTAGTGGCTTGCAGTAACTATACATCCCTCATATTATAGTAGTGTCTTGCAGTAACTATTCATCCCTAATATGCTAGTAGTGTCTTTCAGTAAGTATACATCCCTAATATGCTAGTAGTGTATTTCAGTAAGTTTTCATCACTCATATTCTAGAAGTGGCTTGCAGTGAATATACATATCTCATATTCTAGTATTGGCTTGCAGTAATTATACATCCCTCATATTCATGTAGTGGCTTTCAGTGAATATACATCCCTCATGTGCTAGTAGTGGCTTGCAGTAACTATACATCCCTCATATTCTTATAGTGGCTTGCAGTTAATATACAACCCTCATATTCTAGTAGTGGCTTGCAGTAATTATACATCCCTCATATTCATGTAGTGGCTTTCAGTGAATATACATCCCTAATATGCTAGTAGTGTCTTTCAGTATGTTTACATCTCTCATATTCTATTAGTAGCTTGCAGTGAATATACATCCCTCATATTCTAGAAGTGGGTTGCAATAAAAATTCATCCCTCATATTCTAGTAGTGGCTTGCAGTGAATATACATCCCTCATGTGCTAGTAGTGGCTTGCAGTAACTATACATCCCTCATATTTTAGTAGTTGCTTGCAGTGAATATACATCCCTCATATGCTAGTAGTGGCTTGCAGTAAATATACATCCCTCATATTCTTATAGTGGCTTGCAGTTAATATACATCATTAATATGCTGGTAGTGGATTACAGTAACTATACATCCCTAATATGCTAGTAGTGTCTTTCATTAAGTATTCCTCGCTCAAATTCTAGTAGTAGCTTGCAGTTAATATACATCCCTCATATTCTAGTATTGGCTTTCAGTGAATATACATCCCTCATATGCTAGTAGTGGCTTGCAGTAACTATACATCCCACATATTCTAGTAGTGGTTTGAAGTGAATATACATCCTTCATATGCTATTAGTGGCTTGCAGTAACTATACATCACTCATATTCTAGTAGTGGCTAGCAGTGAATATACATCCCTCATATGCTATTAGTGGCTTGCAGTAAATATAAATCCCTCATATTCTAGTAGTGGCTTGCTGTGAATATACATCCCTCATATTTTAGAAGTGGAGTGGAGAAATTATATATCCCCCATATGCTAGTAGTGACTTACAGTTAAGATACATTCCCATATGCTAGTAGGGGCTTTCAGTAACTATACATCCCTCATATGCTAGTAGTGTTATAGAGTACATATTCATCCCTCATATTCTAGTAGTGGCTTACAGAGAATATACATCCCTCTTATGCTAGTAGTGTTATGGAATAAATATACATTCCTCATATTCTAGTAGTGGTTTGCAGTGAATATAAATCCCCCATATGCTAGTAGTGTCTTGCAGTAACTATACATCCCTCACTTTCTAGTAGTGGCTTTCAGTGAATATACATCCCTCATATGCTAGTAGTGACTTGCAGTGAATATATATCCCTAATATGCTAGTAGTGTCTTTCAGTAAGTATACATCCCTCATATTCTAGTAGTGGCTTGCAGTGAATATACATCCCTCATATTCTAGTATTGGCTTGCATTGAATATACATCCCTCATATGCTAGTATTGACTTGAAGTAACTAACCATCCCTTTTATTCTAGTAGTTTCTAGCAGTGAATATACATCCCTAATATCCTAGTAGTGGATTACAGTAACTATACATCTCTCATATGCTAGTACTAGCTTACAGTAACTATACATCCCTAATATGCTAGTAGTGTTTTTCAATAAGTTTTCATCACTCATATTCTAGTAGTGGCTTGCAGTGAATATATATCCCTCACATTCTAGTATTGGATTGCAGTGAATATACATCCCTCATATGCTAGTAGTGGCTTGCAGTAACTATACATCCCCCATATTCTAGTAGTGGCTTGCAATGAAAATACATCCTTCATATGATATTAGTGGCTTGCAGTAAATATACAACCCTCATATTCTAGTAGTGGCTTGCAGTAATTATACATCCCTCATATTCTTGTAGTGGCTTGCAGTGAATATACATCCCTAATATGATAGTAGTGTCTTTCAGTAAGTATACATCACTCATATTCTAGTTAGTGGCTTGCAGTGAATATACATCCCTCATATTCTAGTATTGGCTTGCAGTGAATATACATCCCTCATATGCTAGTAGTGGCTTGAAGTAAATATATATCCCTCATATTGTAGTAGTTGCTAGCAGTGAATATACATCCCTCATATTCTAGTAGTGGCTTGCAGTAATTATACATCCCTTATATTTTTGTAGTGGCTTGCAGTGAATATACATCCCTAATATGCTAATATTGTCTTTCAGTAAGTATACATCTATCATATTCTAGTAGTGGCTTGCAGTGAATATACATCCCTCATATTCTAGTATTGGCTTGCAGTGAATATACATCCCTCATATGCTAGTAGTGGCTTTAAGTAACTATACAACCCTCATATTCTAGTAGTTGCTAGCAGTGAATATACATCCCTCATATTCTAGTAGTGGCTTGCAGTGAATATAGATCCCACATATGCTAATAGTGGATTACAGTACCTATACATCCCTCATATTATAGTAGTGGCTTGCAGTATCTATACATTTCTCATATTTCGTAGTTGCTTGCAGTGAATATACATCCCTCATAATCTAGTAGTTGCTTGCAGTGAATATACATCCCTCATATCCTAGTAGTTTCTTGCAGAGAATATACATCCCTCATATTCTAGTAGTGGCTTACAGTAAATATACATCCCTCATATTCTAGTAGTGGCTTGCAGTGAATATGCATTCCTCATATTATAGTAGTTGCTTGCAGTGAATTTACATCCCTCATATGCTAGTAGTGGCTTGCAGTGAATATATCCCTTATATGCTAGTAGTGGATTGCAGTGAATATACATCCCTCATATTATTGTATTGGCTTGCAGTAACTATACATCCCTCATATGCTAGTAGTGGCTTACAGTGAATATACATCCCTCATATTCTAGTAGTTGCTTGCAGTAAAAATACATCACTCATATGCTAGTAGTGGCTTGCAGTAAATATGCATCCCTCATATTATAGTATTGGCTTGCAGTAACTATACATCCCTAATATGCTAGTAGTGGCTTGAAGTAACTATATATCCCTCATATTCTAGTAGTGGCTTGCAGTGAATATACATCCCTCATATGCTAGTAGTGGCTTGCAGTAAATATACATCCCTCATATTCTTGTAGTGGCTTGCAGTTAATATACATCCCTAATATGCCATTAGTGGATTACAGTAACTTTACATCCCTAATATGCTAGTAGTGTCTTTCATAAAGTATTCATCACTCATATTCTAGTAGTAGCTTGCAGTGAATATACATCCCTCATATTCTAGTAGTAGTTTGCATTGAATATACATCCCTCATATGCTAGTAGTGGCTTGCACTAACTATTCATCCCTCATATGATAGTAGTGGCTTACAGTAACTATACATCCCTCATATTCTAGTAGTGTCTTGCAATGAATAAACATCCCTTATATGCTAGTAGTGTCTTTCAGTAAGTATACATCCCTCATATTCTAGTAGTGGCTTGCAGTGAATATACATCCCTCATATTCTAGTATTGGCTTGCAGTGAATATACATCCCTCATATGCTAGTAGTGGCTTGAAGAAACTATACATCCCTCATATTCTAATAGTTGCTAGCAGTGAATATACATCGCTCATATTCTAGTAGTGGCTTGCAGTGAATATACATCCCTCATATGCTAGTAGAGGATTACAGTACCTATACATCCCTCATATTATTGAAGTGGCTTGCAGTATCTATACATCCCTCATATTCTAGTAGTTGCTTGCAGTGAATATACATCCCTCATATTCTTGTACTGGCTTGCAGTAACTATACATCCCTCATATTCTAGTAGTGGCTTGCAGTGAATATACATCCCTCATATTTTAGTAGTGGCTTGCAGTAACTATATATCCCTCATATTCTAGTAGTGGATTGTAGCAATTATACATCCCCCATATACGAGTACCTATAGTGACTTACAGTAAATATACATCCCCATATGCTAGTAGGGGCTTGCAGTAACTATACATTCCTCATATGCTAGTAGTACCTTGCAGTAAATATACATCCCTCTTATTATAGTAGTGGCTAGCAGTGAATATACATCGCTCATATCCTAGTAGTGGATTACAGTAACTATACATCTATCATATGCTAGTACTGGCTTACAGTAACTATACATCCCTAATATGCTAG
>CABFVZ010004543.1:0-47323 GCA_902151445.1 Timema monikensis | reverse complement strand
CTTTCCACACGAAAATGTGGGTACATCTAGTGTACATTCTATCTTTCTCGTGTGTTGTATCACTTTATTCTCCAAGTATGCCACCATAGTTTGTAGAACTACTTGTTTACTTGTTTCTAAGTACCGCTCGCTAATTGATTATTTCCCTCCCTTCATCTCACCTATTGTATATGTTTTGGAGGAATTTCCACCCCTCGGGGTACCTGTGTCCTCGCTCGCAAGTTCTTCTTCGTGTTTTAACATCAGTTTGCTGATGAGAAGGTCCAGTCAAGTTGCAGCTCTATCACACACGCTATCTCTCTTTATCTCTCTCTTTATTTCTCACTGGAAAATGAACTCATTCTAATTTCGTGTGAACTGATTTAGTGTGTAAGATTTATGTGTATATTAAATAGGTCCGATGTGCGTGTTTTGATTATATGTTATGTATTTATGGAAATGCGAGTGTTTAATTATTTCGTTAGATAGTTACTAAAAAGAGCGAACTAATTTCCAAACCATCTCTTCCAGATCTCCATGTTTATCTCCCAATCAAGACAGCGTTCAAAAGTAGGCTTCACAACAAACACTCTTATATCCTATATTTCGAGCCCAGTCTCTGTTTTAGTGTAAATTAACTAAACCGGTCGTCGGAAAATACATAAACTGTTATTTAATTTCATTTCATTATCAGCTCACATAACCAACCATTTTTAAACCTAACACATATGTGTACATCCCTAGTGGTGCAGTGACACAAAGTATTTATTTCAATGAGAATGAAACTAAAACCTTTTCTTGTCCATTCAAACGTAAGATTGTCTTCAAATAACTTGGAATTTGATGCGAGCGTGAAGGAATGAACTGGGGAAATAAATGAAAGTTTAGTAATATACTTTGAAAATAGACAAAAGAACCTGCCATTCTTTCTTTCCAAAGGAAAAGGTTTTTTCTTATCATTAATATTAGTGTCTCGAAGACAAATTACATCCAGTCCACACGCTTAATGAAAACTGTTTGAGGTTTAATGGAACTACTTTAGGGGCTGGATAAAAACAAATTAAATCTTGAATACAATTGAAGAATATTTTGAACCAATCATTGCTCTAGATATTGTGTTTGTTGAATTAGAGCATAAAATTTAATTCTATGTTGTCACTATTTTGAATCATTCGTTTGTAATGTTTCCATAAATTCTTTGATTGTTGTACTGGGATATTCCTAATTTATAAATATAATTAAGATATTGTTTAGTGTCTCCTTCCCCTACATACCCTCCGTAAACAAGTTAATGTTGTGACTATTAATATGTTAGTCACACTAATATCGGTGAGTATCCGTCTTGGTCACACAAGGATAGATTAATGTATTTTTATGCTGGAGGCTGAGATTTGATCCCAGAATAGATGCAACGAGATGTATTAACAATTAGGTCTTATATACTCTACCCAGGCAAGTGTTTGTGTATTTACTTTCTCGCGGCCGATCAAGGCTGCCCCTACTTGAAGGGAAATATCCTCACACTACAGGCTTTTTTTAAATGATAAAGGACCTTATGAAGCATCCAAACCACAAAAACAATCGTTAATAATCTTATAGTTTTCAGTTGTGACCCTGATAGTAATCCTATTGTTTGAGGAAGGCTGGATATAAATATCTTACCAATTTTCTTATTTTTAGACGTCATATTTTGTTGGAAGGAAGCTGATTATAAATGTTCAAAAACATTTTTTAAACTATAAACCTATATTTTAAACTAGCAAACCACTTGTTACATAATGCGGTATTTTTGAACTTCTTCAACGTGACTCGACGTTCCTCAGCCGGGATTCAGGACCAAGCTCGAGCCAGGAGTCGTATATAGTTGATACTTCAATGCAACGCCTGGTTCAATCTGTATTACCAAGCTACGTTCAATCCTTGGGGCCGGGCGAGCTTTTAACTTGTGTTTTCATAATTCCATCCCCTTATGGAGTACAATTGAAATCATCGCTATTCAGTCCTAGTGCTAGAGATGTCTAGTACTATACTAGAGGACATCTCAGTTATGATGATAATGATGATGATTATGATGGTGGTGAATCATTATCAACTTGATCTCTTTAAGGAAATTCGGCACCTTAGCTCAGTCAGTATCGTGTCTGTCTACAGAAATAAGAGTCCCGGGTTCGATTCCCGGGAAGGTATGAAAATGTATCATTGGTGAAATATGGGTTTACCCTTCCACAGTGATGAATTAACGGCCGGAGACTGGATGCCGTGCTTGTATTAGTCTTAAATTAGATTATAAGTCGTATGAAGCTATGACAGGCCTAACCAGCTGGTAGTGGAAAATATATGGTTTGAATAAAAACTGGCCCAGCCCAAATGGTGGAAAAAGTATCTAATTGATGTAAAAAATCTCTTCAAGCAATTAAAATAGATCGAGTGACCAGGTCATTGGTTTTCTTGTTCAGGAAGGGAACAAGGCATTGGTTGTTCAAAATGTCTAGAGCAGGGATATTCAACTTGTTTTAATTGCGCACCACCAGATGTCTTCAACTGTGTACCCCCAAAGTTGTTGGTTCATAATTATATAATCTACATCTAGAATAAAAACAGACGCTCCCAGATCACCTGTTGATGTCCGGGTATCTAGGGGCTAAGCTTAAATATGGCCCTGATTATTCAGGGCTTAACATGCAATTATGTTTATATATATATCATGTATTAAATTGTACGTTCCCCCTAGGATTATTTCAACTCGTGCCGAGTGGACAAAGTGAACCACGCTGTAATCTTGTGATTAGTTTGTATTTATTCACGTTACCATGATTTTGGTGAACATGTGAATCCACAGTAAATGGCGCAGGTTGACGTGCGGTGCTATCGTATGTTAATAACAGTCAATATAGACTGACTCTGTGACGAGGTTAACTGGTTTCGAAACATGGAATCATATCATTGTGATGGAGGGGAGAATATCAAATTTAACTGCCGTTGGAACTCAGTGTGTGCACTTTACGTAACAAATACCCCTCCATTGGAGTAGCTTAGTAGCTTCTATCTTTCTTGTGAGGCAATAACTGCAACCATCAGGTCACTCGGGTGCAAATATTTCCAATATTGACTACTGTCGATATATTTCCTGTTGATACGCCTTCCTTCAGAAATGTGAAACGCGTGCGTTAACTAATTTCTGACAGTTCTAAAGTGTGTATGTTGCCTCGGTCTCACAGACCAATATGGATGCTCCAGGTCGAAGATCACAAACATATTATGCACCGGTAGTGCCCACACTGAGCTGTGCATGATATGTTAGACGCGTAGTCAGCGATCTGAGGAAACAGATATTTAAGGGCGGTATCCGACTGTGCACATGCGCAAAACCATCTATATCGTGTGATTGTAGAACAGTTCAGTTGACACCTCAGATCTTGAATGTTTGTTATAGTTTTCGTTTTTGTTTTTTTGATATTTTTCAAATCTACTTGTATTTTACTATTCTATTTGCACTCTACTAGGTTTTTTTTAATTGTACTTCCTTAATACAATATATCAGAATCTTCTAATTTAACTTCATATTTGCGAAGATCATGCATAAAATTATGAATTCCCCAATATTCAGATCTCTTTTCATTAAATTCTTGAAT
Organism: Timema monikensis; assembly: GCA_902151445.1. Classification (NCBI taxonomy): domain Eukaryota; kingdom Metazoa; phylum Arthropoda; class Insecta; order Phasmatodea; family Timematidae; genus Timema; species Timema monikensis. The sequence goes on along the minus strand of CABFVZ010004543.1, from coordinate 43,712 downwards.
CCACTAACTTTTCTCTCTGAACAATAGTAGAGCTAGAATATCATCATCAGAAGAATCACTGTTCCGCGGTACACTTTGAACACCCACCATCTTTAATGAAGACTCTCATTTTTCTTTTGAATGCAGCTTTTCATTCTTTCAAACCATTCTGGAAGTTCCTGCAAACATCCTGTGGAATATCGCTCCAGTTTGCTCCATATTCCCGATTGTCATAAGTCAATAACGGAACCAATGTGGTTCTGCACCAATTACGTGCGAATTAAACTTGAAAGGGTTATGCCATTGGTGTAAATCTGTATTTGTATTAGTAATTCATAATCATTCCATTTGATCCAACACGGTCGTCTCGCCATAAAAGAACGGGTATGGTCTTTGCTATATCTGGCATTATATTGTGCATTGTTTCTTGTTGATTATTTGGTGGAGATTGCAAGAATTGCATCAATATTTCATCACGTTGCTTATTGAGTTCCATAAAATCCAGCATCATATCCTGTAGCTGGCTGACCCACCTTGACATCCAATATGAGTACATTATCTCTATTGGTTTCAGGCGGCAGACCATTATTTACCGAAAAATGAGCCGTAACAAGGAACATGCACGATGTTTATTACGCTCAATAGTTATTTGTTTGGTAGTTTGTATGAAGCTAAAAAAAACTGTTCACACTAAAACATAAATCCAAAAGGAACGCCAATACTTCCCCACAAAGTGGCGCTGGTCACGTACACTCACTATATGTAATAATGGCTGCTTTCTACCACATGAAAATTGTCCACATCATTGAAGGAACAAGCTAACCCTATTCAGGTTTAAATAACTAGAGTGTTGCATTTTTCATTTAATAGTAGTAGAGTATCCTCATTAATACCACTAAAATTAGCCGGTACACTCATTTTTCACGAACTAATGCTGTCAATTGAACACGTTGTTCCACAGACATCCATACACATAACAATTTAGACTTATTCATTGGTATTTTATTTGATTTCACTTCTGATGTGATAGAAGCACTCTTTTATGTCAAGGTTATTCATTATTAGATATGTCCATGCACACCTTTTAATAACACTTCCACAAAAGTTGATTAAGTAGCACTCCATGCTTGACACACTTCACCAGGTGACCAGGACTTGGCATTGTCGCCAACCTAGTCTCACGAGGTAAAGTTTACAACACTAATTTCTACCTAATTTTCTGCATGATTTTTTCTCTGTACGGAAAATTAACTATTGGAATAAAAAACGTGGTTGTTTCAATGGACATTTTTTTTTTAAAACCAACACTAACGCGAGTGAAGCCATGATGCTATAAAAGTAAACCCTGGCCTGCCAGAACGCATTTTATTATTTATGAGACCCTGTGTGGGGTCTTAGCCACCGGAGTTTGACGGTTGATGTATCCTCAGCGATATTAAGTCTAGACGATTGTGCTGGCCTGTCGGACAAGATGTTTAACATACTGAAAATGAAAAATAGGGTAACTAACTGTACTTTTCACCAAATATCTGGCTCTCTAGTTCTATACTATCGACGTGAACATTTGTTTCAAAATATTTATTATAATATATTAATACTAGAGCTAGACTTATTGCCCAGTGCTTTGCAATTTATTCGACCGGTGTAACGTTATTTGACGCGTAGATTCAGGGATAGTTCAGACATATCTGCACATATTTCTGTTTGTAATCATGAACATCATGCCTCACTCTTATGTAACTTAGGGCAGTTCTTTTGTGTCATTTTCAATTATTCATTGAAAATTAATACAAAATGGACGTCAGAACACTCATTTCATTATATTGAGTCATTAATTAAAGCTTTTGTGAGAAGTGAAAATGAATTCCACTTTTGTACATTTTATATGATAATTATTGAAAAATGAAAACAAAATGAACAGTAAGAACATGTATGTACAAGAAATAATGAATTCATTTTTCTTTGATTGTAAATATTTAGTGAGCTCATTTTTCTTTAAATGTATAGATTTATATATATTAAACGTTACAGTGCGAACACTTGAAGCCTTCTATTGGATTTAAACCTCAATAATTGTTTTCCAGTTTTGTCTGAACACGCCAGACAGTATTCAATAAAATTTGTGTGTTGATACAATTATTACTCTTCTTTCTATTTAATATATTTTCTAACTCGTGCGATAACTGTATACATATTTCACAAACCACAAATGGAATGTATTTTAAATGGTACCATTTCTATAAATGAAACGGCTGTTAATCAGTCTAATCATGACCATCATGATCAAAGATTTTTGTGAGAAAATTAATTTCATTTTATTATTCATTTTCATGGAAAATTAATCATTGGAAATGATTAATCGAAAATGACATGTGAGAACTCGCCTTAGGCAGGTAGTATCTATTGCACTAGATCTAGGGTCGTAACACAGCCACCTTGAAAAATCATCAGGAAGAAATATTGAATTGAAATGAGTCAAAATATGTTACTATGCTTAAAGTCATAAATTGAAAATTTTTACGTAATCAATAGATCTCTTTAATTGCTCAGTTCATCTCAAATAATATCCACTCTCAAGTGAAACATTGGATATAAACCGTATCCATAAGTGTTGGATGTAATTAGCCAGGTTGTACAGTAAACTAAAAACCTGTTGTTTTTTTAATGTCTAGCTTATAGCCTCAGTAAATTTGCTATGCTCATCCCTAAAGTTGAATTTGATAAAATGTAAACACACTCTAATTAACTAAGTTTGGAATTAATTTCATATAGGCCTATGTTTCATCTTGACACAAGGCTTTGAAAGGAAACAATGTTGTTTCTCTTTTATAAATGCGAGGATAAACAAACTGTTTGATTTTTATTAAAAAGTTTGCTTTTTATGTGATTATAAAATGTTCTGCCCAGGTTATCATATTTATTTCTTATCAAAGTGCAAACTTCACCAACTTTTTAATATTTGGTTTTCCTTTACCATTTTATTTTCAAATATCTTCCTCGGTCTATAATCTCCCTCCCACCAACTCCCTCGGTTTCAACCCCTGCGTACTTTCTACCAATTCCTCTTCATTTCCGTTCCCTGCTTCCCCACTAAGTTTTCTCCAGTCTTATCTTCATATAGGTGGGCTCCTGGACCCAGTGCTATCTGGCCCACGGAGCCCTCTTCTCCTCCCCCAACCCCTAACATTATGCGTTCCTCCATTCCTCCATTCCCCCTTGAACCCTTGAACTACCTGTAATTTCCTGCTCTGCTCGGGAACATCAAATATTGCAACGTTTTTAGGTGATGCTTAGAAAGACCTGAATAAGTACGTACTTAGCCCAGCTGTTTAGCAAGTGCTTTGACCTGTAGGGGAGATCACGCAGTCCATGACATCAGTCTCGTAATAGACTGGATTACCATTGATTGAAAGATTGCGGCTCAAATCTTGGCTAGGTGAATTAGGGGTAGTTTTATACCTTTTCTCCTTAGTGCGGGTGCATTTCCGGTAATATCAATTTATCATAGATTTGTAGTTAATATTATGATTGTATGTTGGTTAGTGACTTATTCCTCTATGTAAGAATTTGTTAACATTTCCTGAGCAACGCAAACCAGAAGGACAACATAGTACAATTACTTTATACCTACGACAGCCACAACACCCAATTCCCAGCCCATTAATTCATCAATGGGAAAGGAAATTTCCCATTTCCCCAATGGTAGGTTTGTTGGTAATGCCTGAATGCAACCCAGAACACAATCTCAATAGACAGACCACCGGCTCAGCTAAGGTGATAGGGGACATGACTGAGTCAGTAGGAGCCATTAGGCTAAAGAAAAATTAATAGTTAAAAATCAAGTGCTTTTGCCGAAGACTGCACTTTTATTGAAGAACGTGTTTCTATGGGCGACTGCACTTTTACTGAAGAAAGTACTTCTTTGGGCGACTGCACTTTTACTGAAGAAAGTACTTCTTTGGGAGACTGCACTTTTACTGAAGAAAGTACTTCTTTGGGAGACTGCACTTTTACTGAAGAACGTGTTTCTATGGGCGACTGCACTTTTACTGAAGAAAGTACTTCTTTAGGCGACTGCACTTTTACTGAAGAAAGTGCTTCTTTGGGAGACTGCACTTTTACTGAAGAAAGTACTTCTTTGGGCGACTGCACTTTTATCTTTGGGTGACTGCACTTTTACTGAAGAAAGTGATTCTTTGGGAGACTGCACTTTTACTGAAGAACGTGCTTCTTTGGGAGACTGCACTGTTACTGAAGAAAGTGCTTCTTTGAGAGAATGCACTTTTTTTAAGGAAGTGCTTCTGGGGAAGCGGATGCTTTTTTTGGTGACAGTTATTTTTGATACTTTATTTTCATCTCAATTATTCAATTAATGTGTTTGCGTGGTAATTAATTGATTTAGCTGCTAGATAGGTAATTGTGGCAATCATGATAATTTTTGGTTGGTTCAAATCTTGGTGATGTCTAAAGTTTAGTCAGGATGTTATTGAATCATATGCCATTTTTAATTATTATAAACTTAACCAATTTATTTTCAGAATGTTTGACTGCCACATTTCCCCCTTATCGTCACTATGTCACCAGGACAATAAACTTTATGGTAATTTTTAACATTTAATTTTTGACACTTTATTAGGAATTAAAACTTTATATATTTTATACACAAAACTAAACATAATTTAGCTAATTATATTTAATTTTCTGCTGTTTGATACACTATATCTTACAAATGTATTATGAAAAAACAAAAACAAATTGAATGTATGTTTACACAAAATACTGACAAATGAACACAATAGTGTATACTCGTATAGCATTACAACGGAGCTGATAAGGTGTCAATAAACACAAGATCCAAAGCTTGTACCAGTACAATCTAACAGCAAGACACTTCTTCCTCTAACCACTTACACGAATGACCATCAAGGGTTCTGTCACATGGTAATTTTATGTTGTATCAATGTTCTAATAGAATGTATACGTGACAGTGACAGAATTCGCACTAATATTATCATGGTTCAAATCTCAAAATCTAGAAACCACAAAACGTCTCAAGCACGGGGGGGACCGGTGGTCATTTGTTCCCACCTGACATTATACAGATGCATTCTAATGTTTAAATTTTTATCAGCAAATTATGTCCAAGCTGAAATAAATTATAAATATTTTCAAGATTATATTTTAATATATTTTTAATTAGAGTATGATAAATTATTTAAACAGTTTTATATATTTTATACAAAAATGTATGTTGGATGACATTGGATTAAAAATTAATGGCACAATCTTTATCATAAAGAATATTATGGTTTGGAAAAAGATTGTAAAAATTCAGGAAACTCCATTGAAATAAACATTCCCCAGAAAATCGAACATAATTTATTTTCTTATCAAAATGAAACACCGGTCATAAAGAAAATTTAATAAAATTTTAAAGTTTTTAAAAAGTTGATCCTTTAAAATTCCATTAGTAAAATATAAATCAGGTTAGTTTAGATAAACAAATACGTCTTATTTATCATATGAAATACTCCCAAGGTAGGCCTACATCTTTTGACCTAAATTTTTAAAGACATTTTTACACATTTCAAGATTTCGAAAATCTGTTGTCAGTGAATTTCCCTCTAATTTAGAGATAAAATTAAAGTCGAGATTTATATCTAGGTATGACCAAGTAATTTCCAAGTACAGTCAACTCCCGACTCTACGACCCCGGGAATAGCGTCCCTCTCGAAGTAACGACCCTTTTTGGGGGAACCGTGAAAAATATGGGAAAAAAGGTTAAAAAGTTTAAGGAAATCGGCTGTAAAATGTGTTTGTTGCATTTATTTAGGTCGCTGCCTTGCAATTATCTTTGTGAGTGCTGTATTATTAGTAACTGGCGTGGGTCAGGTATAAAAATAGACACCACCTCATCAATGCCAGCCAATAGCACTTGACTCTGTCCACCCCCTCCCACAAGCAAGACAATGTTTCTCCGCACGCGACTGCCACTACATCACGCGCCAGGCTTGCTTTTGCCATTGTTATTTCGATTCTCGATTTGGTTACTATTTTGGTTTGATTTTGTGAACAATTTTTGACGACCCATGCTATTGTTTAACATTGTTATTTTGATTTGGTTACGTCTTTGGTTGGATTTTGTGAACGATTTTTGATGACCCACGCTATTTGTTGTCTAAAAAATGCAATTTTTTCGTATGAATGTCAGGGGTGGAACAAAATCTGTTAAAATTCCAATAACGACCCCCTTGAAATAACAATCCTTTTCCAGGGAACCGTGAAAGGTCGTAGAATCGAGAGTTGACTGTATTCGGTTATAAAGAACTCAATCAAATCGTTTCTTTTGTAGCCTCAAGTACAGAAAAACATGGGGACAGACACGTAGGTATATACACACATAGGGACGAACAGACACGGAGACAGACAAAATCAAAAGACTCAATTTTTTTCGAAAATTTTCATGATTTCATTATTTCTTTGATAATAAAAAACTATTAGTCTGAGGGCCGTATGCAAGAACTTGACTAAGCAGATTCTTTGATGACACCAGCGTGGGTTTGCTTGCGTCATCATAGTTGATCGGGACCACACTATATGTCCACTAAGCATTCACTATACGTTCTTGCGTACCACCCTAGATAAAAGTACAAATTCTAAGAAGAAAGAAGAAATTGTTTAATATTTGTGATTATGATCTCCTTCGAATTGGATGAATATTTTTGTTATTCTATTAGGTATAAATTAAATTCATCGTAATGTATAACTATATTTTCTAGCAACTATTGACATTGTAAATGTGTAAGGTTACTGCTGGAGAGGAATTTGGGTGCGGCTCATAAGAAAGGGAAAGGGGCCAATTAGCGGCACAGCTCTTAGTAATAGCTTAGCTTAAGATCGAAATTATTTTTCTTTGTGTCAGGCAGTGAAGACCATCTCCCATTCCCCCACACAGGAATCATCGCCCAAAATGGCCAGGTCATTACATCAAGAACGAAGGAATGTCTTTTATCGGTGTAAACACGGTGTAAGGGGGTAGAAAGCTTCTAGAATGCTATTTTTGAATGAATTTATCGTGATTAAAGCGAGGAAGCTCTGCCCAGTTCTTGATCAAAGGTGGAGGGATACAGTAGGTAGCCCAGTCCATCATAAGTATAATCAGTTTAACTTGTAATAAGGCTCTTAATGAAGTGATGTACACACATATTAATCCAATCTTGTTAACTGAGCCTATGGATCATGGTTAGTTAATTTGCTAATTTATTAATCAAATTCTACTAGAGATCTATTTTGACCGGAAAAGTTTGAACATATCACTATTTAATGTGCACTTCCTGAATCCACTGATTATATCTGCATACTACTCTATAAACTAATGTAAATGTATAACAAACACAACACCCAGTCCCAAGCCGTTAATTTATCACTATGAGAAGGAAACCTCACATTGGTCCAGTGATAGTTTCCGTACATTTTGGGAATTGAATCCTGAGGCCTTATATACTCATTATTATACTAATATATTTTATATCTGTACAAGAGGTACACCAGTTATATACATATTCCCAGCGGGTACGTATAGCATGCATGTTTCAGAACCACTGGTCTAGACCATAGCTTCTAAAAGTGGGTCCATGGGCCTCAAAGGCTCCGTGAGGTTCATCCAGGACGGTCCGTGACATATCTTTATTATTTTGAGATCTTATAAAAGTTTATACAAAACTGTAAACCACTGGTACGTAATAAAAACAATGGCGAAGCCTTCCCATATTAAAGCCCAAACAGAAATTAGGCTGCGAAGGGGGAAGGGGGGGGGGAGTTGGCCACGCTCCTTGTTCCAGCATTTTTGAGAGAATCAATCGTACATTTACTTTTATTTTAGTTTTCTTATCAGCCAACACAAATTACTTTCATAAAATGTATGGAAAGATTCGGTGCCTCTTCCAACAACTTATTTGTGCTAGCAAGGCTTTTCTGCTCTTGTGGTATAAAATATTTTAAATGAGATCTTCTTAGTGTTGAATTAGACTTCAATTCCTTTCCTCACATAAGTTATCAGTGAATATAAATTTACAAATATAGTACACATTATATTTTCTTTTAGTTTTAATTGTAATTATTAAAAAAAAATTATGACTAAAAATGTACAAATATAAAAGACCACCTAAAATAAGTTTATTTTCTTTTATAATCTAATTATTTTTAAATTAAAAAACATTGTCTATAAGAAGAACTATAATGACTAATTTGTCCCAATTATATATTACAAATTATTATTATATATATTTTTTTATCATTTATCGGTCCGGGAATCAACTGTACCTTGGTTAGAAGATTAGCGTGACTAACAAGTATGAGAGTCACTGACCTAGACTATATCTCTACTCTAAAACTTGTACTTGGAAGGCCCGTAAGGGGACCTTACCCCTTACCCCCTCCCCCGTGTTTCCGTCCACACCCAGGATATTCTTGGTCGGGCAATAGCAGGTAAAAAACAACTAGAAGACGGACTCCTTAATCCGACTCTTCAGCCCTCTCTCTCTCGCTACTATGGACTAAGCAAGCTCTCCCTCTCTTTGATTTTGCCATTATTACTAATAGTTTATTGCCAGTATAAACAATTCAAGATGAAAACAATAACACGAAACTGTTGCTGTGGTAACTGTTGACAATGACTGGTTTGTACAACTTTTAGCAAGGTTAAAGTTTTCCATGCTCTGATATATCCAATGTTTGTTTATAGCGAGGTCTATCACTCTGTATTGAGAGAATAGAATGAGAGTGTTTGAGAAACAGATGCTGAGAGATGTCTAGGAGGAATGGACAGATAGGAGAATACAGAAAGTTACCTAACAAAGGGCTTCATGATTTGTATACCCCTGTGTATTAAAGATAATTAAAGCATGCAGGCCGGAGTTTATTGGTCCTCTGGTGCATGTGGGTGATGACAGGCATGTACTTAACCTTTTCGTTGATAAACCTGGAGATACAAGACCCCTTGTTAGACCGATCTACCAGGGGGGGNATGTGTAACGTTTATTGACATAAACATTAGAAGAAAAGAAGATTAAACGAGCTAATGAATACTATGCTAAAAATACCAAGGATAAACAGTGGAATCTACTCACCAAAAGCCCCATTCACCGTATTATGTCTCACCGACCGACCTCTCCCCCCGCGAGCACTACATCCACGTCAAAGTGTTGTTTTAAAACTGAAACGAGTGAAAGGCGTGCTGGACTGGGCGTGAGCCCACCCAATGCATCATGGGAAGAGAGTGACGTGGAAGTGACCTAGTGATGAACACGTGATATTCTGGTCACGTCTCCAAAGGTATAGAATGTTCTTTCATGAATTGCTATCCCTTCCCTCTGGTCCTGTGTGTATGTTTTCTACTATGTTCTAGTTCCCCCTCTTTTCCCCCTCCTCTCAGAAAATAATCGTTTATATACTGGTGCTATTCACATAATATTTTTACTTCTTGATTCAACCGTGTCGTGAGACACATACTAGGATAGGCTGATGCTAAGGTATACATTCTATTTCGGCCTTTATATTTCAAAATTATCTTTTTGGACTCGCAATATTGATTTAATGAAAATTTAAATAGTCGTTATAAATATGACATATCATTATGAATTGGATTTATAGATTTTTTGGTAAAGGCAAAAACAAAGTCCCCTCTGGACACACGTGGGATTTTTATAATTTATTTAATGGTACATGAAATAATTTGCTGTTATATCATTTTTGAATAATGATATATCGCGTAGGAAAGGTATACCAGGCATGGCATAAGATGCTTTTTGAGACTTACTATTAATATTATTTTTTTTTAAATCCTTTTATAGCCCATCTGGCTTTATAAGTGATTGTCACTTTTGGTGAACGTTAGTTTTGTATTTCATCGTAAGGCTACGTATGGCGTGTTGCCTATCTGAGGTGGGATATGTTATAGCCCGTCCGGCTGTGTAACTTTATGCGTTTATTATATTGTTATTTAATTGTGGACTATCTTCCTTGTGTTGAGTGTGGTTAAAGATATTTAATGAAAATGACTCGGGATAGGACTTAATGGCGAACTTATGTTCTTGGTTCATGAAATTTTGAGTTATTAAGGCTGGGAATTAGTTATTAATAAACATTTATAAATATGAACTTTATTTAAATCCTATTCTTAATATATATTCAGGATATAATTCTATATATTACCTCTTTGAGGTTTAAATGAGGAAGGTAGAGCTTAGATGAAATGTATCCACCATTTTACAACGAGAAAGTGATACATATTTTTAGGACGAATCACCTTCAATACACCCAGCCGTGATTCTAACCCTGCGCTACCCGTAAACCCAGAAGAGATAAACCTGAATATTTATTCTTGTTCCCAGCGATGCGTGTGAAGAGTATAGCTTCACATCCTCGCATTGAAGATGTCACGTGGTACAAGTTTGCATAGGTCCCATCTTGGAAAGACCTCGACAAACAAGTATATTTCCACTTCTTGCTTCAGAATACAAGAAGTTTTCACGATAACATGTTAAGATCTTCTCTATTGTTGAGGCTATAGAACCCTCACGAGATATGCATCCACCCTTTCCAACATCCCTCCTTTTACTTTTTCAGGACACTCAACATAGAACAGGACAGTGATGTACAAGGATGCGATACGGATACATTCAATTATGTAAAAAGACTGGATAAGATAAACAAGTGACTGAAAACAAATGGCAAGGAAAACACTGAGAATGACTGAGAAATACAATCAACAACAAAATAGAAGAGAGTTTACTGCATGACACATACATTAATCTGGTAGCATCTTTAGCCTTGATGAAATATGTATTCGCTGCCATAAGTACATCGGGGAAATAATTATAACTGTACACAAGCAAGTTACTATCCTGAAAGTAGCTCTCGATAGTTGGATAGATATATAGATAGCTTTGAGGACGATTACATATAAACTATACACATTAAATCCGATTTTGATCACAAGGATTTTTTTTCAGTAATACGAATTGTTAAATAGATTGTAAAATTATATGACCTTCATTCGTAACTTTTGATATAAGATATAAACACCGATAAAATAATTCAAATAATGAAGACCAACTTCAGTGACCACGTGGTCTCGCAGTAGACTGGAATTTTAATGGCGGGGAGATCGATGTTCGAATCTCGGTCGGGGGTAGTGAGAGTGGTTTTCCAAAATGGTTTTCCACTCTCCCTCCATGCAAATGCAGGTACACTTCCTATAAATAAAACCACTTTAATCCTTAAACCCATTATCGTAATTATTAGAAGATAAGCTATCCCTATTCATATAATTACTTATAAGCCCTACTGATAAATTTTAACAAATGGGTATCAGTTAAATAGAGTACAGGCCGTTAGGACCTTGTGTCGTCAGATAAATGAGACATATTTAGCCCTTTGTGTGACATATTACTAAGGGACAGTCTTGAAATATTGTGTACTTGTTGGATTGTCAATTAAATACATTGACCTAAAGGTTTTAAGATATCTAGATGTTATTGTTGGTACAAATTGCTAGATTCTAGTTAACAAAAATTTGAAAATACCATTTAACTAAGAAATCACTTGAATGTACTAGATGATATATATGTTGATAAATAGTAATTAAATTTTAGCAGGAATTTATGTGGTATTGTAATATTTCTCACCTTAATCTAAAAAGAGGTTTTCCTGACAAATTAAACACATTCCTAGTTGACATTGATAAAAAAATATTGAGTTGAATAATGTAGGTAAAATAAATAATAACAAAATTTTTGTGTTGAACATAAGAGTTGAGCTATTTCTGGCTGCACGCCATCTTATTTGAAATAAACCTACACATTATACTCAAGAGAGAAAAATAATCTGTCCCTCCTCATCCATAATGCAGGCAACCCTCTCACCAAGACTAGGTGAACGACTGTCTACACCCTGGAGACGAACACCAACAATATGGTGCCTACATGACTCGCGCTAGATTCAATATACTTGCTAGAGACCTGGGAACCTTGTTTGTTCGTTGTTATTCTCTCAAGTTCATAGAGTGTATGTTATATACTTGCTAGAGACCTGGGAACCTTTTTTTTTACTGAGAAGTAGTCTCCTCAAACTGTACAAACTGTTTCCTCCTAGGTTTTGTGTAAACTATTATCAAAAACATATATTAAAACAACTGTGCATAATTTAAATTAGTTATATTAATGTTCTAGAATGTCGTATTTAGTTAGAAAGACTGCATAAAATTCAGTGGCAGTAGTGATTAATAATTAAGTGTTTAAAAGTGCCACTGAAAGGTTGTGTCGTAGTGATATATTAATGTTTATTAAATTAAACGCTGAAACAGTGGCTATTTTGATAGTACAAGTTAGTGTACTAGCCAACAACCAGCCATGATTATGTCGATGTTAAAAAAACATAAGATAAAATTGAAGTAATTATTCAACATGAATGACGAGGGAAGGGAAAACCATCATCATGGGCGATTGTAGAAGTGTGTTTGGAGAAGGACGGGAGCAGAAGATCGTAGGTGCACATGGATTGGGGAAGATAAACAAGAGAGAGCAAGTTCCCACTGAGCTCTGTCAGCGGAATTACCTGATGGTGACAAACACCTGGTTCAAAATACGGGAAACAAAACTATGGACATGGAAATGTCCAGGGAATATCAGCAGTTACCAAATAGACTACATCCTTGTCAAACAGTGATTCAAGAATGGAGTTAGAGTGTGAAAATATTGCCAAGTGTCAACATCTATTCGGACCACAACCTGCTGGGGGGCAGGGGGGTGGTGGTACATTGAAACAAGATAGAGGAGATCAGGAAAACTACTGAGGTGGGACTTTGAAAAATTAAGAAGCAAAGAGTGACCGTGTGAGAAATTCACTAGGACAAAAGTTAAATAAGGTGAGAGAAGAGAGAATAAGTGTAAAAGGGAAATTGAATAGTGTTAAGAATATGTTTTGAAGGTGCAAAATAACAATGTTAGAAAGGTGAAGAGGACATCACGTATGCCTTGGGTAGTAACAGAAATGCTTCAGAAAGTAGAAGTAATGTTGACATGAAGAAACGTCAACAAAGAAGGTTATATATGAAGCTAAACTACGAGTTAAGTAAAGAAACAGACAAGTAAGGAAATATTATATAGAGAAGACATGCGATAAGATTATCAAACTGCACAAAAGAAGGCATGATCTGATGTACCAGGAAGCAAAGGAACTGGAAGGGAATAAAAACAAATGTGTGTGAACAATAGGAATAGAAAGCCCCAAATGTCAGATGGTGACGGATCGTAAAGAGCTTATTACGATTTGGGAAAGATAAAATAACTGTGCGACAAGGAAAATCAACCAGGGAACCTAGAGATTGAAGCACAAGACCAGGTAGAGGAAGATGAAAAAGGACCCAACATTTTAAAGAGTGAAGTGTAAAGAGCCATAAAGGACATGCGGAGAAGGAAAGCTGCTGGAAATGCAGACCTTATGAAGGAAGTGAGAAAAAATAAATTAATGGCTCTGATAAAACTTATAAATAGGATCTGTGAAACAGGTCCAAGGCCTTTCTAGACGTAGCCATGATGGCTCTAATAAAAAGAAACAAGCCAAGAAATTCAGTAACCACAAGCCCATCTGCCTCATCTCTGATATAGTAAATATCGCGTCAGAATACTCTACAGGTGACTGGGACATTAATAGTCAACACAATAAAATATGCAGATGACTAGCATTGCTTTCCAAAAATACAGAAGAGTAGCAAAAAATGATGGACTGGCTCGTAGAGATAGAGAGAATATAGGCCTAGTATGGTATGGGAATAGACATTGAGAAGGCAAAAGTGATGGGTATTTAAAAAAATGAAGAACCACTGAAAATCAAAATGGGAAACCAAAATTTAGAAAACATAGAGCAGTTCAAGTACCTGGGAAGTCTGTTGACAAAGGATTCCTTACTACACCAAGGCAATTAGGTGGAGGATCACCAGGGACAAGGAAACTATCAACCAGAAGATGTCACTGCTGACCAGCAAGTTGAGTTTGGAACTGAGGAATAAACTGATGAATGCTTTATTTAGAGAATCGCACTTTGTGGAAAAGAAACTTGGACTCTTGGGAAGGTGGGATATAAATACTTCTAGAGCTTTGAAATGTGGTTTTGGAGAAGACTTGATAAAATCAGGTGGACAGGCAGGGTGACGAATGAAGAAGTCCTAAGAAGAGTGGGTGAGAAGATAATTATTTTGGACGTGATTATTCAGTGCAAAGGAAACTGGACTGGACACATCCTTAGGAAAAACTGACCTCTGCACGATGTCATAGAAGGAATGTGAGGTAAATAGGAGTTTAGGATGAAGGAGGATTCAAATATTAGATAACATGAAGGAAGGAAGGAAGAAAATTGTGAGAGCTGAAAGAGGAGACAGAGGACAGGGTCCATTGGAGGTCCAAGTTCACTGACAAAAGGAATGGACCTGTCGTGAGACAGAATACCTAATAATAATAATAATAATAATAATAATAATAATAATAATGATACTAATGTTCTACAATAAAGTTCATACTTGCAGTTTTGGGAGATAGGACTGAGCGTCCATCTGTTTTATTCTCTTTATTTTCAGTGGGGGCTGTAATTATCTATGACTATACAGGATTTTTTTTCACATGTCCATTTCATATACCACTAAAACGTGAATAGATTTACCCTAAAGCGTAGCCTTACTCATCTTTACCCCATCAATGTTATTGTGTTATTGTGTTATGTTGGTTAGTAAGAACCGATAAAAAAATATTTAATCAACAGTTATGTCAAATGCTGATCTCCTTTACACTCTCTGTCCTCCCAAACGAAAAAAAAAGGATTTTTCAACTATATTCATATTCCTTTAAAATTAAATGCATAGTTTTTTCATAATAAGCACGGCTCACTGAAGCTTACTAAATATTTAACTGAATGCAATATCTGTCTCAGCAATAGCCCTAACCCCACCAGCCTATTTTATACGGGCTGAGATTACTGGTATGTAATTCCATATTACTAATACAAGTTCACACAGCAGGGTATTTTGTGTGATGTAGGCATGTGTGTTCTTGTGACTATAAAGTCTAAGCTTATGCTAGTGTTATTAATCACTCACTTTTAAGGCAGAGGGGTAGAGCATGGTGCACGAATACAAGGTTCTTTGGTTCGATTCTCTTGTCAAGTTGTTATTTGTCAAATAACCAGCCCTTTAGTATAATGGTCAGCGCTCCAAGGGTCCCAGGTTCAATTCCTGGCTGGTACCTTGGGTATTTTTCCCGAAAAGGAAACCACCCCAACGGTCACCAGGGTTTGGTTTAAGTTATGTTTAAGTGTTTCCACTGGTTCCACAACCTCATATTCACTATCATCCTCATCTCATATCCTCTGGACAGGTAAAGAGCCTCCATGAAAAGGATGTACGATCAGTACGGTTGGACATCCCCTGGGTAGCAGTACATCAGTACTGGGTAATCTTTCCACAACTAGGCTACGAGGGATGTAGACACGCATAAATAATTACATTTGTCAAGAAGGTTATGTTTAGATAAATTCCTGTGAACGGCTGTTGAGCCAACACCAATCATAATCTAAAAAAAAAAAATGTTGTTACTAATTTTATGATCTAAGGTCTTACTTAACAGAAAGTTTCCAAAGGCTAGCTCGTTTTAATACGAATGATTATATTGGGCTTGTTAGTATTCATAAAATGCCATAATCTATTCAGTTCCTTTATAGGTAAAACATTCTGGTCCGTTTGTATCGAAAAGAAAATTGTGCACCTTGTGATAACACCCAACTAGTTTATCAGTATATTTATATTATTGGGGCCGTTATTAAGATGGTATAATAGAGATAAAATGTACCCACGTGTGAGTAGAGATAAATATTTGACAAACATCCAGGAAAACCTCAGTACTCCTGTAATTCAGTATATTGTAGGAGTGACGCCTTAAAATATTCGACAAATGATGCGGGTGGATAATATTTAACATTAAAATAACTTAATATGCTTATAAAGAACTAAATACATGAACAGTTTTACAATTTGTGAAATAGCTCAAATAAAGTTTATGTTGGGTGTTTATTTGATTACTGACCTCTCTCTTGCTGAATCCACAAACATCTAGCTCGCTGAGTCTTCACCTGAGGAAGGGAACGTTCCCTATTCTCTCCGTTGTTTGAGCCGAGCTATTTGCATCTGACTCTGACACTAAGTGGAGGTGCCCTGCAGATCATCTATTACACTTCCAGGGAGAAAGCAAAACGACAATGAAAATAATCTGTCTCCTGTAGAGGGTCTGTTATTCATGAATGTTTGTTGGGAGTGTAATTAGGTACAAGGCCCGCTTATAGGAAGAGAGGGAGAGTTTTTGTCAACAGATAGAGAGGCAGGAGACAACTTGAGTTGCAGAGAGTATTTTCCTCTGGAAAGTTGTCTCTACTTCAGGGAAGGAGCATCTCATGTATTATTTACCAGTCGCAGAGAGAAAGAGAGGGTAAACAACCTCCCCACACTCGATAGTTGAAATTATCGCGAGGACCAGTGGAGGGACACAAACAAATGAAAGTAACATCAGACATGGGCTATGAATGGGCAATCGGATCCCTGCTCCCTTCGTTTCCACATCTATTTTGAATAACTTAAACAAGACCACCCGATTTAATCAGCCCTCCTTGTAGTAGCACTGATTCATATTTGATGATTTCTTTCATACGTGCTCTTTTCCTTCCTTCTGAGAAGATTTAACTGTCTTGTTCTGCCACATTTAGATATATTTTATTCCTGTTAACGTTTTTATGTAACATTTCATTAGTACTGTACCTCAGGACAAAATTGGTAGGCCCTTTCGTTCTCTCTCAAATAAATTCTCGTGTGTTTATATAATCAGTTGGTTTAGAAATTACACGTCGAATACCTCAAACAAATGTCAGTCCTGTAAGTAATGTGTTTAGAAGGGGAGTGTTCGTGTGTGCTCGCATTAGGGACTAGAGTAAGCATATGTGAGAGTGAAAATGGAAAACTTCACATTTAATTTGGCAAATGACGTGTTTCAAAAAGAATAATTGATTAGTATAATTATATCTCTTAGTAAAATGTAGATTAAGAAAATATATGAAATAAGTATAAAATGACAAAGGTTATAATTTTTTAAATTATTAAATTAATATTATCTTCATAATCATACAAACCAGTTTAATTGTATCAAGAAAATAATTGGTATTGTAGTGAAAATTAAGTAAAGTTCACAAGCCTTAGCGTATTTATTGATTATAAAACCAAATTTAAGAATGTTTAACACAAACAATCTAAATAACTAACTAAATAGTGTTGCCTTTACACAAAACATACATTGCTGAAACATTTGAAGAGCTTTTTAACTTCATGAAGTATAACAATACTAATTATGTATATAAATAAACAACCAGACACTTATATACAGCCACAGAAGTAAACAAGTGAATGATGATTACAGGCTAACAAGCTAAAAGAAACTTATTTATACCCATAAACGAAAATAATCATACAACGAAATAAAATGGAGCGAGTGAGTTACCGTGATCGGTTCACAGGTTCCAAATAGCTGACATCACTCGCAAAGGGTCGATATAGAGCACTATTGATCACAGATATAATAGCTAGCTACCAAAACAAGGATCTAACTAGGAATATGCATATACCCTAAACGGGTAGTAATACGCCGTGCTACAAAAACTAAAGAGTATGTTGTGAATAATAGATGATAAGTGGGATTTATAATTTATGATAACACTAACATCTAAGTCTTTCTCATTCGTCACACGCCTTTGTATATTGGAATCTAATTCCTTATTTGAATGTTATAAGCTAACCCCCTCCTGCCGGATCACCAATTCGGCTTTCGGAAGGGCCTGTCGACGACCCACGCGGTTGCCAAGGTAGTTGACTTGGTGACCGGCGCGTTCAACACCGGGGCCCGGATGGGCTTCGTCGTGTTGGACGTCAAAGGGGCGTTCGACAGTGTCAGCCACCGTGGGCTTCTCACCACACTTGCCGGGGCGGGTATTCCGCCTCCGATCCTCCGCCTCCTCGAGTCCTTCCTCACCGACCGCTTCCTTCAGAGTGGGAGTCGAGAACACCCTTTCGTCCCCCCGACCGATTCGGGCAGGGGTCCCCCAGGGCTTCTGCCTCTCCCCGATCCTGTATTCCTTGTTCTTGCGGGACATGCCCGTCCCTCACGGTACGACCCTCTTCTAGTTCGCGGACGACACCGCTATCCTGGCACAGTCCCCTGACGCTAAGGTGGTCTGGGCCAAACTTACCTTCGCGTTACGAGGGCTGTTGGCCTACTTTCAAGCACGTTCACTCGTTATCCAGTCCCAAAAGACGCAGGCTATTTTGTTCCCGCGTCAGGGAACGGGCCCTCTGCAGTCACTTCGTGTGGAGGGTGCCGCGGTCAAGTGGTCGCCAACAGTCCGGTGGCTGGGGGTGACCCTGGATGTGAAATGCAGTCGGAACCCACACCTGCGGTAGGTAGGGGCAGGGGCGTCATGGTGAAGCTGGCTCCTCTTTTGCACCCAGCCAGTCCGCTGGAATACGGTCACAAGATCAGACTTTTTCTGCTCTATGTGATGTCCATCCTTTTGTATTCCACTCCCATATTTTACTATCTACCTAGATACAGGTACAATCATCTCCGTACCGTATACCACAAGTTCCTTCGTCTGATCCTCGGGGCTCCGCCCCGCGTCCCAAACCGCGTTCTCCTGACCATGTCAGGCCTCCCATCCCTGGACAGCCGTATCCGCGGGCTGGCGGTACGTTTTTTCACCCGAGCGCAGGCCAGCTCCAACATGATCGTCAGGGGCATCGGCGATTACGACGCTCCTGGCCATCCCTACCGCCGAATCAGGGACGGCGTTGTGAATCCCTTCGTCGACGTCGGCAGGTGACCTCGGAGTCGAATCTGGGGAGTCGTGACCCCCCTTCTAGTCGTGTGAGACTGGGAGGGGAGGTCAGATAGCGGGCGATGCCGGCCAGTAGGCCGAGTTAGAGGGCAGTGTACTGGTCGCCCAGTGTTTGGTTAAGGGCCCAGAGTGAATGATAGCCGACCAGGCTATATGTGCAGTGAGGTGAGGGCCCAAAAAACCCCACCGCAATAGTTCGAGATGTGCCCTATTTGGGGATCCAGAAGCAACTTTTAATTTCAATCTATTCGAAGGACTGATATATTAAAGAACCCTCACGGGTTGGTAAATATTATTATTATTTCTTTTTATGTTTCATTATTTAATATGTTTGTATATAGAGTATAAGAATGGAAAAAAATAAATCACTTAAGAAAGAAATCCAGCAGTCCAAATCTCCAAACATGGTCTTAATCTAAAAGTTACGCACGCATCTTAGCAAATCCATATCTGTTCTAAATGAATGGTTGACCACCCAGTGACTGGAAGATGTCCATTGCTCCAAGACATTCCACCTTGTCAACGAGAGCTGTTCCACTAAAGTTCAACTCCTCTATACTTTGTCTTCTTTGCCTGAGATGTTCGGCACAGGAGAACTAACCATCTCAAATGAGTGCGCGTGCGCTGTACAGCCAGAAGCTAGCAGACAACTTCATTGGCCGTTGTGAGGAGAGTTGAAATAACTCGTTAATGTAAAGCGTGTTTATTGATGTATTGGATTGTGCCACGACATAGCGTTATAATTTGTAAACTACCAAACATCGGGAGAATGATCTGAAATATATGTGTATCCACAAGAAAATAAAATAGTTTGATACTCAGCTGTTTTAAGTTATCGTTGCAATGCATCATGGGTCAACTTAAATTGTATGAATTACTGCGCAGGTTCCGATATCTATTTCTATGAACGTGTGAATCAAGCCTAATTGTTTCAAAGTTAGTTGTACTTACAAGTGCCAGTAGCTTGGCAGGGCCTTAGCAATGGCTCAGGGTGAAGTGCTTCAAATGGATATGGCAAGGACTTATTTTAGTTTACTTTGCTTCAATAGGAAGTTTGGTTTAACATAATTGGGATTATAGGTGGTATACATTTAAGCCAAATTTAAACGTTTATTATTGATAATACTAATGGGGAGGAGGCTGGAGGGAGGTTGTAACCTTCAAAGTAACCCATCTTTGAACGCTACTGTCCCATGTTATGCATTGAGGTTACATAAACATCAGTTATAATATCAATGAACGTTAAATGGTTGCAATAAGTTTATACACTGTTAATATGATTTTATTAATAATTGTATCTTTTGGGTTTGAACCAACGATATAGAGGTATAGGATAAGCATTGTAGAACACTTATTATTAAAGGTCCTAGCTTATTCGCACTAATAAATTACAAACATACCGTAGTGAAAGATATTAAACGCGTTGCTTTCGTTTATAAAATGTTACTTCATTCTCTATTAAATAAAATACCAAACGAAATGTTCCCGCAAGGTGCATCGATTGTTGTAAAGTGGTAATGCTACACAATGTTTTATTTTAACGGCTAGAAAAATTAAAACTGATGCGATCATACAATCTTTCCTTAATCTCCCCCTAGTATGGAAATTTAAGATAGTTTCTATTTTAATGAAATTCATCACTTTTACATAGTTGATGTCTAGTTTAAAAACCATTAACTTTATAGAATGTAATCTTTTAACTACAGATGCAATTAATTAGACTGTATATTGTAGTTGAACAGCTTGAAGAAACACTTTACAAGTGCACTAGAGTATTCTAAACAAGTACGAAACGAACTTAAATGACAAATGCTTACTAAATAAACTAATTAAAACAAAACTACTATTTTATGGAACTTAAAAAATCAGAAAAAATGAATGATTAGTAGCATTAATTACATTAATTTAGGAGAAATAAGCTAATTTGGCATCTGAATAGATGGAGAGTTTTATGTGTGATCCGGGAGAGACTAAACCTTTCCCTTCTGGTTTGTATTCACCAAATTAGAAGACAACACGTTATTACTGTGAACCAACTATAATGATATCCATGATATCCTATGTTCTTTTATATAATGTTTAGGCCTATAAAGAAAGTGTTGAAATCACGAAAATCATCTATCTTCATATCATGATGGAACATGACTTTGTTATTCATGTACCTGAACTAAAAATATGGGGTTTAAATAAATTAGTTTTGTTAGTTATTATTGTAAATACTAACCAACACAAGCTACTTCATATTTGACCACAAATTAACAAATAAATAAATATTATTCAATTTTAACTAAACACTTCTAGGTTGGTACTCATTATTGACAGTGTTCTTTTTTATTTCCTTTGTTTATGATGTTAAAGTTAATTTGTTAATGAGTGATTTAAAGTCCTTAAAAACCATATTATCAATTCATGACCCAAAATTGGACTTTTACTTTTTTCCATCCATTACTGTTTCCAGTCTGTGACCTAGGTCAGTTTTTATTCAATCCATATATTTTCCACTACCAGTTGGCTAGGCTTTTCATAGCTTCATACGCCTTATAATCAACTTAAGATTAGAACAGGCAAAAATCCAGGTAAACCCATATTCTACCAATGATAAAATTTCGGCCATACTGGGAATCGAGCCACGGACCCTTAGCTTAGTAGACAGACATGCTACTGACTGAACTAAGGACCCAAATTTTGACTACGTTATTGAAATATATATAGTTTTTTTTAATATATTTATAACTAAGGTCAATAGACACCGTATTTACTTGGGGCTTAGACTATCATGAATAGATGTGTGCCCTTTATATTGTTTCATTATTTATTAAGTTAGAGAATTCACACATACGACCTCGCATTGTAAAACTCTCTTTTTCATTCAATTTAAAAAACTCATATTAATATTATCATTCTATATAGATTTTACATTATCTTTTCACTTTGCTATTGAGACCTAGAAACATTCAACCTAGATATGGTCTAACATATTTTGATTTATTTAGCCTGGTTGTAAAATATTTCTAAAATAGTGTTATTATACTGTATATGATAACTTTTTTTCTTGAGTTCATTAAGAATTTCCCAAACATGGCTGTCATCTATAATAGGCCTACTTATAAAACCCACAAAACATAAACCTAAGCCATTTCTAGCTTGAAAAAAATTTTTATCAGACAAGCTAAAAATTAATCTAGGTAGCTAGAAAATTTGGAAAATCTTACATTTCAAAATAGAGATATTTAAAATGGAAGCAAAGAGGCTATAAGTTCCCAGAACTAATGGTAGAATAAAAACCTTCTATGTAGCTATGGAAAAAAATAATTAATATTGGGCAGGTAGACGCTAACCAAGACAACCAGCAAGAGCTTGAAAATATTGAAATTTAAAAATTAAGGTCTGTAAAAGTGAGATAAGGCTGCAGAATAATCCCATAGAGTCAGAAAATGTTAAAATTTTAAAATTATTGGCAGAAATATGGGAGTTTAAAAAAAATTTCAAAATCAATACAAGGATTGGTGTGGTAGAAAATCAAAATTTGGTATTTAGGTAGAGGAACCATCCCAAATACCCAAAATATACGTAGTTAAAGTTTAAAAATGGGAGCTGTGAAAATGGGAAGGCTGGAAAATTAAAAAACTGCTAAAAACTCCACATGGCTGAAATTTAAATTTGACATGCAGATAAATTTAAGATACCTTGATAACTGCACAAGATTTAACATTCTAAATATAAAAATGAGGGGCATGGAAATTGGCGCTAAGAATTTACAAACCTATCATGAAACACAACTTTTTGTTTTGATGGAAATAAAAATTTGACAGGTGACCGTGTCTGAAGACCTCCTTTAATAACTATAAAGCCTAAATACTTAATATTACTAAATGATAGTCTGGCAAATAGAAGGGGATCCCAAGACTGAGTAAATAACCAATTATTGGTGTGGTAGGAAATTAAAATTTCGCAGGGAGAAGTAACACTCCAAATAACCATTAGAACCTAAAATTCTTAGACTTAAAAATCTTGGTCCAGTAAATGGGAGAGAAGCTACAAATTTCCAAAAATAATAGAAAATAGATATTTGGACACAGAAGGACACACCGGTTAGTCTGAAAGCTATTATAATTTGAAATTCAAAATATATATCCGGTAAATGAAGTTGGGAAATTAACATTTACAAAAATACAACTTAGAGGTGTAGTATAGACTATGAATATTTTTTTAAACATCGTGCCTTACCGCCCCGTTTGAGCTATACACTTATATACTAATTACGCAAATAATTTTAGGCACAAAAAGGTTATATTTATAGGTAGTGTATCCACATTTGCGTGAAGAGAGAGTGGAGAATCACTTTTGAAAACTCCTCTTAGTATATCTGATTGAGATTCGAGCCTTGATCTCAACATTACCGGCAGTCGCTGTCTAGTCGCTGCAAGAGGGGCACGTTAGATCATGCGGTGATCTCACCATTACCGGCAGTCGCTGTCTAGTCGCTGCAAGAGGGGAACGTTAGATCATGCGGTGATCTCACCATTACCGGCAGTCGCTGTATAGTCGCTGCAAGAGGGGAACGTTAGATCATGCGGTGATCTCACCATTACCGGCAGTCGCTGTCTAGTCGCTGCAAGAGGGGCACGTTAGATCATGCAGTGATCTCACCATTACCGGCAGTCGCTGTCTAGTCGCTGCAAGAGGGGCACGTTAGATCATGCGGCGATCAAAGCGGGTGAATTTCAAATTAGTCAGAATGGTAGAGGAGACACTTAGAAAGCTAAAAACATTTAAAAAATTTGAAATTTAAAAATGGGAGCCTTGATAAAATGGGCTTGAAATTCCAAAACTAATAGATTAACCTTCTAGTTTTAGTAGAAAATATAAATTTTGGAATGAAAAAGTATAAGAATCCTAAACTTAAACGAATACAAAATCCAAAGATTATAGAAAAGGGGACTTATTATATTTGCGATTATATAGTTAATTGAGTCTAGTAGGCATAATAGTGCCTTCCTAATTGAAATATAAATATAAATGGCAGAGTGAATCGCACAGGCTTGCTTTCTTTTTTATCTGAAATTAAAAACATTTATTAAAAACTTGTAAAATTTGTGAAACTAAATCAGACACATTGTTGCAGAAACACTCCAACAAATACAATAAATGAAATAATAAACACTGTAAAATGAATCGAGAAAAGAGGAACTTCTCTCTCCACCAAAGACCGTAACATTGATGTTCAATTTTCAAATATCTCCATAATATATATTTATTACTTCCCAGTTCAGAAACTATTAGTTTTATAAAAATATAGTCCAAATATAAGATTTTAATGTTAAACAACATCAGAATACAATTTAATCAAACTCGTTATAGCGTATCTGGATAAAATCCCAGCTCTCTCTCTTTATGCCCTTAAGTATATTACCCTTAATTTCAGAGTTAGATATTTAATTCCAAAACACCTTGGGGGAATCTTATTAAAACCCTTGATATAAATTTGGGCCTATCAGTAAAATATTTTCGGCTCTAGTCAAAGATACAAACAGACGGCGTCACGAAAACTACTTTTTCACTTTCAGGTGGTCATGAAACGTCATTTATAAAAACCTCAGTTTCAATTTATTTTTGAGGAACACAATAACTCTCTCTCCGAGGCTAAGAAATAAATCTTAAACAACATCTGATAACAAGATCAAGAGGTAGTCTAGTATTATAATAAAATATAAATATTATTTTAACATTTTATTCCTTTTTGAAAAGAGTAGTGTTGAGCCAGAAGCATGTTTCCATGATGATAAAGTAAATAAAGAAAACAGTGTAATACACAATACCTTTTGTCGCCGTATTGTGTATTGAGTATTGCACTGTTTTTTATCTGAATAGACTATCCTAGCCATGTTGGCATCTTGCCTGACGGTCCGCTCCAATAATCAGTTGTCAATGGTCTGGAACACCCTCAGGGTAGAATAAAGCACCCTGAATCACTGCTAAACTGACGCAATTACACGCAACCCTCGTCTCTGGGAGACGTTCGCTGTGTGCTACAGGCACAATGGAGAGCTCTGATCAGTCCCCTGGCGAGAGGTAGACAATATGGAGAGCTCTGATCAGTCCCCTGGTTATAAGTAAACAATATGGATAGCTCTGATCAGTCCCTTGGTTATAAGTAAACAATATGGAGAGCTCTGATCAGTCCCCTGGTTATAAGTAAACAATATGGAGTAGCTCTGATCAGTCCCTTGGTTATAAGTAAACAATATGGATAGCTCTGATCAGTCCCCTGGTTATAAGTAAACAATATGGATAGCTCTGATCAGTCCCTTGGTTATAAGTAAACAATATGGATAGCTCTGATCAGTCCCTTGGTTATAAGTAAACAATATAGAGAGCTCTGATCAGTCCCCTGGTTATAAGTAAACAATATGGATAGCTCTGAGGAGTCCCTTGGTTATAAGTAAACAATATGGAGAGCTCTGATCAGTCCCCTGGTGATAAGTAAACAATATAGAGATCTCTGATCAGTCCCCTGGCGAGAGGTAAACAATATGGAGAGCTCTGATCAGTCCCTTGGCTATAAGTAAACAATATAGAGAGCTCTGATCAGTCTCCTGGTTATAAGTAAACAATATGGAAAGCTCTGATTAGTCCCCTGGTGAGAAGTAAACAATATAGAGAGCTCTGATCAGTCCCCTGGTGAGAGATAAACAATAAGGAGAACTTTGATCAGTCCCTTGGCGAGTGGACAGTTTATCGGTCATGTGACACCAATAAAGGGAACTGGAAGTGAAATGCTAAGTGCATCCTCAATAGCTAGTATTTAAAAATTTCGACATAAATCAAGTGGTAAGGATTGGTTATAATGTTATAGCCACATACGCTGGGTGGAAAATTTCTGTTATTCGTAATATTAAGGTCGAAATTCAAAGGCCAGTTCAGTGGTTCATTTGCTCAGGTTACTTCAATGAGCTCCCTTCAGACATGTGTTTGAATATTTAGCCGGCAATACGACAGGACCAGTGTCGCTTTTTCTTGAAATCGGCAAAAAACTAACGGCTGTGATAAATTACCTCTTGTTGATTTTGAAGCAATCGAATTTGAATAAATCAAAGTAACAAAACTGATCCAAGCAATGACTAACAGTATTTATTGGGTATTTTCCGGCAGTCCAGACAGGAGAGTGTGGTCCAGATCTTGCTGTAAAAGATCCAGGACCTCTCAGTCATTCCCGATGGTTGATATGTGCAGCCCGAGTCTACGATTTTTATTTCCCAAACAAATCCTTCTAATGAACTTAAGATACTTGCCAGTTGTGAAAACGTATGCTCCAGTGTGGCTCGACATTAAAAGGTATTACTCTGTGAAATATGGACCTAAGTATATCTTTAAGGTTATACAAATAGGACATTTGCCCAAAGATCTACTGAAAGTCATAGACCCAGTGATTCAAAGGAACGCTTTCTTCGCTCATTCTGAAAATATGTTATTGCCTGTGGTAGTCGATGAAAGGCTACACATAAGTAGATTAGCCTATAGGAGAATACTGAAAGATAGAAATCAACCAACAAAAGGGATATCTGTGAGAACTTATCTTCCACCTCAGACTACACAGACTTGATTTAATGGACAAAATAAAACTGTCCATTACCACCATTGATGAAGAGTTTGACAACAAAAATGTTTTGTTATTTCTAGAAATTAAAGCCTTATCAGAATTTTAATTTCCAAGCTTTCCCTGTCACACACAAGCAGTGGAAGGATGTGTAAAACTTGTAATATAATTTGCGGGAAAAGTATGTTGAATATACAGTGGAGATGGCTATATAGGAACACCTTTATTCTCAAGATTTGCAACGCCAAAATTCAGCCAAAATTTAGATTTCAAGGCCATGCCTAAGATTAATCAATTATGAGATCATGCACCATAAATTTTAAATAACCATGCTCTGAATGGTTTGATGGTTGGGAAGGGCGTGGGTGGAATATTAAGAGCAGCCACCTCCACGTGGTTAGTTTTGGGTTGTTTCCATAATTTATTTGCGAAACAAAGAGCTGCGCGCGTGAACCAACCATGTAAAGTATGTTTCTTTTTCATCTTCGTCTCATTATTATGTAACTAAATATAAACGATTCCATGCTATTAGATGTTCATAAACGTCATATTAAGAAAATAGAAAATATTGGAAAATTTCTTATTTTTCAATAACTTTCGAAAAATTAGGCCCTATGCACGATCTGAAAACAACACCGATAATTTTTTAAATAATTTTTCCAATTAATATGTAACTAAAACTAAACGATTACGCACTATTAGATGTTTATAAAATGAATATTAAGAAGTTGAAAAATAATAGAAAATTTGTTGTTTTTCAGTAGTTTCATAAACTTTAGGCCCTATGGGCGATCTGAAAACAACGCCAATAATCCCCCCCCCCTTCAGATTTAGGATACAAAAGTGCAAATTTTCCGTGCTATTAGTATTTGAAAGTCATAACTTGATATTTTTCAGCCCATCTTAATATACAGGATATATTTGGAAGTATATTATCTTTCACTTTGAATAAATTATTTTAAACCTTTATTGGGAGAGAATAATTATTACTTAGACGATAACACATGACGTATAAAACCAGTGGGTAGGAAACTGGGAGCAATGTGTACAATTTTGTTAACATCAATTAAATGAAATGAATAAGAATACTTTTGAGGAATTAGAAATGTACGAGGCCACACATTGGCTGAGATATCGCCAGATCTCGCTAGAGCTGCTGCAAACTAACTTGCGACTCTCCTTTTTCACGTCTTTTCACTCGTTTTCATCAGTGTTCGGCGAATGATGCCATCTTGATTCAACCTCCTTCAATCGTGGCCAGTGATGTAACATATATATGTTTGCACCCAGGGCAGATAATATCAGTGAGCTCCCTCCATTGCACCTTATTCTAACCCTCACAACA
Source organism: Timema monikensis (assembly GCA_902151445.1). Taxonomy (NCBI): domain Eukaryota; kingdom Metazoa; phylum Arthropoda; class Insecta; order Phasmatodea; family Timematidae; genus Timema; species Timema monikensis. The sequence continues at coordinate 15,813 of CABFVZ010004543.1, read as the reverse complement.
CCCACCCTAAGCACAGCGACACAGATGTTACTCAGCTGGGGTGATGGCCCTCTAGTGCCAGAGAAAATATATTGGATGAAATCGATTTGATGAAGCCATCGTGATTCAAGCCACAATAAAAGATCACATAAATTATGAATATGGATAGTATATAATCTTACTCCTCCGGTCTGACGGCACCACCAAATTAAAGGTGCCATAGTCGAGTGCTCATGGTGTCCCCCCACACTCCACACCCGACACACACACATACACAAGCACACACACTTGTGATGCTCCTCTTTGTCACATCATTGTATTAATTTCTTATGAAGTTGTAGACCAATGGGATGTGTAATCAGTCTTTCCTATCACTCATTGGCCGGATAGCAGCATACGTTCTCATGGGAACAACGTAGACCAGAAGATATGTATGGGTACACCTTAGTACAGCTGATGGTGGGCCGGGTTTGATTCCAGGAATGGCCCAAAATGTATCATTTGTGAAATGTGAGATTCCCCCTTCACGGTAATGAATTAACGGATGGAATCTGGACCTCATGAATATTCTAGATATAACTAGTCTATAGGTCGCGTGCTGATTCCTTCAGTCGGTTTGGAAAGTGCACGTTAAATACCGCACACAAGTAAGTAACCAGCTCAATATATCCTGGCAATACTCCGCGTCACACCACTGGAAAATATGTCACAATTCTATGCCACATGGCTAGAATCTTCCAGAATTCACCTGATCATCCCCTCGGGGTCCTGACCTCTCCAGCAATGGTAAACTAGAATATATGAGCCTGACATTGACTCCACATGTCCACCGTTATGAATAATGCCACGTTTATCATTTAGTCTTAGTGAGATACTTACCCTGGATTTGTGAAGAACAAAATACCACCTTCTATTTGATAAAACTATATAGGAATAATATGAAGGGTAAACAATTTGAGATTAATTTTTAAAATGTAAATGTTGAATTACAAACTTGTACAGTGGGTGTATAGTTATAGAATATTTATATATAATAATATATTTTATATAAATATTTTATTTATATACATTAATTATATCTTTTATTAATATAAATATATTTTGTATACATATATATTATATTTATTATATATAACTGACATATATTATATATTTATGTATATACATATAAAATAGTTATATGAAATATATATTATATTTATATAAATATATAAATTATATATATATAATATATTATTTTCCGTACTTTCACTTTAAATTTGGGTCATTACTTTTGATATCAAACAATATGTATCGTAAAAAAAGGATAATACTTATCACCTGCATCGGTGGTCACGAGGACTATATGTCAGACTTGTTTATTCTAGAGGTTGTTTTTCTGGTGTCAGCAGGTCAGGTCTTGGATCTCAGCCTAGTTTATTGAAGTGCATTTTTAACTGAATGGCTTTGCATTCTTCCTCTCCAAAAATCTGGACACATTTCTTTAAAATTATATCCTACTCATTCTTAGTTAGCTATCTTAGTTAGTTACAATGCGTATAATCTGGATGGATATAAAGTTGTGTTCTAAATAATAACAAACATTTGAAATTTGTTGTGTATATTTTGCCTGAATACAATCAATAAAGAGAATGGTAAGACTGTGTTTATGAATTGTATCACAGTTGATTGTTTCCCTGTAGAGTGAGATAGAGCATCAAGCTACGAGTAGAGAGAGTGAGAGAGAGAGATACTCACTGAGGCGGGAGAGCTTGAAAGCGTCGGCCGTGTTGATAACGTCCACATAGGCCTGCAGCTCGAAACGTCTTGCCGTCATGTTTTGATTGTGAGTCAACATCGCAAACTTGAAGGCGGACTGAACCTCGTCCGTGCCTTGCTCGAATATAGCCCCTGAAAACACACAACAATGGACAACTATCAACCGACAAAACTAGAATGTAACACACAACAATGGACAACTATCAACCGACAAAACTAGAATGTAGCATTCAACATTGTGAGCTTTCTCCGATTCCCTAGGTCTGGCGGGTCGTTCCAAATTCGATGACAAACCTATGTCTATAAGTCGTTATCGCTTGGTTGCTTGTTACTTTTCATAAGGGAAAGTGGCTGTTCACACACAAACGTTTTCCAAAAATTGAAAGTAGTATTTGGTTTGCAAATTTAACCATTTTTGCTAAGAAAAAAATAAAAATTCGGTGTACCAACCTTCTTCACTAGGTTCCCTCAAATGATGACCAATTTACAAATGATATAATCTTAAATGTTGTATTTCTACCAAGTGTAACATATAATAAGAGGAGACATTGGACTGCATTGAATGATGGTTCATTAGAAGATAGCATGGAATCATGGCTTGGGCCGAGGATTGACATGCCTGCTATAGGAGAACAAGTGCCGTGCTTCATGAACAAGTGCCGTGCCTCATGAACAAGTGTCATACCTCGTGCAAAGTTGGCTCTATATTCCCACAAATAAGGTATCAAAGACCTCTCAAACAATAGCATTGATCTAAACATAATCTAAATATATCACTCCCGTTTGGAGTTCAGCAAGTAGCAAACTACATACTCGTAAATGTGTTGACCATAGCACACTTAAACTTATGGTCTAGTGGTCAGAATTACTGGCTATGAATATAGATGTCTCAAGTTCGATTACCAGCAGTACAATAGGTATTCTTCCCAAAGGGGATTTGTTCCTATCGTCACCATGGTCCGGTTAATTAGGCTAAAGCTATATTTTTTACTTCTACTAGTACCACATAATCATCAACATCATCATTTTCACATAGCACTGAAGACCAGGAACGTCTAGCCAGAAAACCTGCTGCTTTACTCTACTCTACTTTACTCGTGTCGTATGTACTCTACATGATCTGAAATAAAAATAGCTAAACACGTATACAATTATTTATTTACTTCAAGAGTTTCCATTTAAGACAAATAAAAAATATTTCTAAGTATTACATTTAATGTGATCGGATATATTTTTGTTTATTGCTTTTTATGTTAATAAGAATAATACCTACGTCAGGAGTAAAGTCTAAATTAAGTAAACTTTTAATTTTCTCACACCAAAGATTAACATAAATAACTGGTTTGTGATTATCAATGGAGGTACTCTTCAAAGTGTTGTATACTACTTAGATAATATATTATAGGAAATATGTGTATGCTAAGAATAAAGTCTGAACACGGATGAAGTCAATATTTTCCAGGGAATGTTGACGTTAACCTAAATACGTAAATAATGTTGAGTGAGAGGTGATTGAATGTTTTCCGAAGTTTATTCAGGTAATGTTGACATTATCCACCCGCACTTGGATGGTGGCAATTTCTATTGTTGAGGATAGGCTAGTAAGCTTAGTTGAGTTTTGGTTACGTTAGATTAGTTTAAGTTAGGTTAAGTTAAGCTATGTTAGGTTAGGTTAGGTTAGTGGAAAATAAAGCATAAAATGATGTATTTTGAATGTTAGTGCACTGCTACTATCCAATTTATTGTCCAATTTTGAAATATTGTTTCAAAATAAAATTCGTATTGAAACATGCTTTGTTTTACAAACATTATTCTTCGTTATCCAAGTCTTGTTGGCTAGTGTCAATATTATCCGGAAAGTGTCGTAAATGAGAAAAATTACTTTCTATGTCTGACTTTGTCCACTGCACTTGGCTAATGCTGACATCTCCCGGCTAATCTCGACACTATACAGATTTCTCACCACCCGTAGTATATAGTAGAGATGGGCGAAACCGTGATTTTACGATATCAGTGAATACAGTGACTGTGATTTTCAAATATCGGTGATTTATACCAGTGATTTTTCACTGTGACCTGTATTCACAGTGTTTTGATGGACCGATATTTTTTCACTTTCCAACCACAGTCAAGGCTAGTATTTAGCTGCTGTCCGAGTATCGAGTATCGAGTATGGAGTATGGAGTATTTATGAGTATTGAGTATTGGGTATTTAGTATTTACTCTAATACTCCCATGAGTATCAGTTGTAAAGAAAACTAACTAATTACTCGGGTGTTTGGCGGCTTGCAATGGAATTCGATACTTGAAGGCCTAACATAAGCTCTTCCTGTCGGCACTGACATTGACAATCGACACACAGCTACCTAATCTTTCAAGGTTTCATCTGGATTTCATGTTGCTTGACTAATGTACAGTCAATACAAAAGTATGAATTTTAAGATGTTTCATACAGTTGATAAGAAAAGAAAGCAAAACATACTGTTTTTGAAAAATGAGCTCTACGAAATCAAGTGTTTTAAATAGTACTTAATAGCACGTAAAACATGCCAGTCAATAAGGTCGATCCTCAATTATCTGGTAGAAAATAAAAAATAAAAGAATAACAAGGGCCGCGAAGCGAGTATTTACTCGAGTGTTTTGAGGAAGCAATACTAGCTCCGTGGCTCGAGTAACTGTTGCCATCTGATGCGAGTATGGAGTATTTGCGATCACTGATATCTCAATCACTGAAACTTTTGATATCGAGTAACTGGGAGTATAGGTGATCAAATGGTATCGGTGAAAAAAATCACAGTCAGTGATATATCGCCCATCTCTAGTATATAGGTTACACGATGAACCACATTTTTCACTATCATAGCCTCCCTTAAGTATGGCAGTATGGGCCTTCACATACCACTCTGAGTCGAGTCTCAGATATAATTATTGTTTAAAGCTATCTATAAGCCCTAAGATGTGATCACCATGACCTAAGTACGGTATACACTAGTACGCAGAGTTTTAGCGTTTTAGCTTTTTGTTTGGTTTTTATAGTTCTCTATATTTAAGAAGATACGTTTGCACTGTAAGTTATAGGACCCACTTCGGTGGCGTAGTTAGCTAACGCGCTAGTTTCGTGCTAAGCCGAGGACGGGAAAATCAATGTTCAAATCTCACTTGGGTGAACTGGGATGGCATTTCTTAAATGATTTTCCACTCTCCCTCCATGAAAATGTGGTTTCACTTCCTCTAAATTCAACTTTCCCAATTCTTAACCCATTAGCATAATTAATACTTAGGCGTATAGCCCGAACGGGTAGTAAAACGGGAAGTTAAGTATTTTTGTAAGCTCTTAGTAAATAAACCTATTTAAAATTTCAGAGATTTTTGTTTCTTGAACCAGTGGTCAAACAGTCAAAAGTGTTTGGCTCACTCGAGTTTATTAATATATCTAAATTTACCAACAGGGCCTCTATGTGGGCCTATACATATAAATGTAAGAATTTAGTAAAACACGCTCGGGGCCCTTTTGGTTCCCATACATTCTTTTGCCAGGTTTTATCGTTCTGTGTTCCAGTTCTAGCATTAACATACACACGGACCGACCAACATACAATCTGTTTTATTTATATGATTCTGATGACAGAAATATCTCCATACAAACTACATCTCCCCATGGCCGACCACAAACAAAAGTAAAATAGTGTAAAACTTTCTACAGCAACACTCGTGATAGAAGTGAAAAGTTGGATGTAACAACTGGGACTCGATTAATCATTCGTGTTGATGACCGGTATACGTAGGTCATGACACATGAATCACCGAACTGTCCCTTGCTCGGGTGCTTCCAGAGTCTGGGGGTTGGTCTGAAGGGTGATAAGAGGCCCAGTGTACCGGAAACCGGGTCCATTGCTCAGCGGAGCGTGAACACACTTTGACTTCCACGACAGTGTGGAGATGGCGGCTGTTGTTGGAGAGTAAGGGAGGCATATATTCTGGAGGCTGATCTTGTTCACACCAGAGAACGTTAAAAAACTAGCGCTTCTAGATGAGCTGAGCTGATGATTATATTTTACACATCCCTTTTAACAATTAATAGAGATAATCAGATCTGATTTAAAATATTCAAAATGTATTTAAATGGTACTAAATTTTGGGGTAAATATCTACGTTATGTAACATTCTTCTGTCTCTCTCTATATATATCAGAAGTCACCCAGGCAAAATCTTCTCGAAGGACAATGGGGGAGGGACTGGAAAGAATTGTATCACGCTGCTAGAATATTTTAAAAGCTAAGTATTCGTAAATAAACCTATTAGCAAGCGCAGGTGTCCTCAGTCACGTGATACTCGCCGAGCAGTCAGGACCCGCGTTCATCAACAGCATTTTGTTTTTATTAATCAGTGAATCTGAGTCGGGGCCGAAATTATTCCTCACCGGTCACTAGATGGGATTAATCTTGATCATTTCACATTCTAATACACCATATCCACACTGTTTATTACAGCAGAAAGTTTTCAGCAAATGCCACCATGCTCATGACAGATATTCGACAACTGTTGAGATCAGCATGTGCAGAAAACTAAACACTATGATTCTATAGAAGAAAAATTGATTTATTTTTGCCAAACAAGTTTATGCTATAAAAACTGTAAAATTAACGCACCCAGCTTGCACTCACTAGCACCCCAGGTTAACGACCTATCCCTCCCCGCAAGTGAGTTTGTGTCATTACAATATGTCGCCCCCCCCATGGAGCATGAATTATGAACTATATCACTACAAAAGTGTCTTCCAGCTTGTAGGCACAAATAAATTACAATTACAATAACTATACGTACACATTTAGATAGAATGGGACTTTTAAACTGATCTTATAAAATTTACTAGAAGTACTTCTATGTGTACATACGTCAAGTCATTTGATCTGTTGCTGTCACTTTGTGAGGGTAATATCAATCAACACCTACCAAATATTACTACTAATATATAACATATTATTAATATTGAACACAAAAAATATATTTGTCTTTTCCCACAAGTCCTTTCTACAGATTTTTACGAAATATCCATTCAATAATTTACATAAGAAATCAGGTCAAATATTTAACAGCGCATTGTTTACTAAATATTTATTTATCTTTGAGGTTTTTCTGTCCATACTACCCATAAATTTACACTAATGGGGAAGAAGGTATTGTAGATCTTTAGAAAATATGTAGCGGCATTTGCATGGAGGGACAGTAGAGAACTGTTTTATGGAAAAACGACTTTACACACCCAGCCGGTATGCATACTCCCAATTTGCCCGCCACCAACCAGTTTAAAGTACAGCGCTGCCCATACGTCAGCAGGTGCTGTTTTTTAGAAACAATCGCTTATTTTATGTGAGAGAATAATAATTAATCTTTATATTGTGTTTTTAATCAAAGTGTTGGTTTGCACTCTCTTCTTACTCATTAAACTGTGCTTCCATGGTGGCAGAGTAAGGTCGATATGTTGCCCAAACTAATTACAAGTAGGCCTACACACCTGCTCACCAGGTATTTTGTTAACTAGCTCATTCTCGAATGAATGAGTTTGTGTTGACTCAACAACATATATTGTTAACTCATCGTATTTACTTTCAAAACGGAAGATATTTCAAGAAATGATTTAGTTTCGACCAAAACAATGGGACTAAATCCTAATAAAAATATTTCTAATACTTGATGATAATAATAATTAGTATTATTGGTTATTTTAATATTTTAGAATAACATTTACTTATAAAAAAACCTGTATAAGTACTTTCTTAAAGAAAACTTTCGCTATACATGTTACCATCTCTTATATCTAGATGCTATCCCACAAACCCTTCCCTAAACAATAGCTAACTTTACTACATCCTTCTTCTCAACAATAGCTGACGTTACTACATCCTTCTTCTCAACAATAGCTAACTTTACTACATCCTTCTTCTCAACAATAGCTGATGTTCATACAACACCTTTCCTCTCAACAATAGATTACGTTGTTACTAATATTACTCTCATTAGTAGCTGATTTAGTTCAGGAGTTATGGGATTAATTTGATTTTCTGTAGTTGTGGTGGAAATTAGATGGGAAAAAGTTATTTATGAATAAATGATAAAAATAAGGGGGAATTAAGTTGGAAAGAATGAAGTCTTTGATAAAGAGGCAGGAGATAAGGAGGCTTAAAACTGTCATCTTGCATTTCTCATCACTACAATATGTACCCTATATGTAGTCAGATCTGTCAATGTATTAATTTGATGAACAACCTTGCCACGGTGTGTAGTTTACTATTTGCCTACATCTCTACTCCTTGAAGATCGTGCACCCCAGCCATCTGTGTTAGGTGTTCAAACACGCTAATTCAAATATTGGTTGAATCTGTTACTATGGGAGAGGTATTACTGTCGTATCTGGGTGTTTGTAGCTATATGAGTCTATGCACGTTGTCTTTGAAATCAGCTGTGTGTGTTCAACCAAAACATAGTAGTACCGCGGACAACGTCCATAAGTCAACATTGACACTAACAACAATAGTAAGCAAATCAAAGGTATAATTTTGTGTACAGACGTTTGAGAATGCACTGTAAGCTGAGGACTTGTCAGAGAAGAGAAGTAGGAAACTTCAATTGTGAAAAGGGTTGAAGCACAATGACGATGTCTGGGAGTTCAAATTATTGGTGTGGAGGTGATTTTAATAACAGTGTTCTACTAAAACATTAATATACTTTGGACAGTCCTGCTGTAGGTTCAGTAGCAATATGAACCTGACATTTGACACCGCAACTTGAATTTACGGAACAGCCGTAGGAAGACAACTCACTAGATAGTTTCATAACACGATGAACAACTGACAAAGGACTATTTTAGAGTATAGAGGGGGAAGGATATTTAAAATATGAGCCCCAATACACCTGTTTCAAAATATATTTTCATTACTTCATGACTACCCGCTTTGGTGGCAGTGTGGTCTAACACGCTCCTCTCGTAGTAGAATAGTTTGTCGATGAACGGGAAATCCCGGTTCTAATCTCGGTCGGCAGTTCTTAGGCTGGTTTTTCCTAACATAGATTTCATCTTTCGCTCCACGCAAATTCTGATACACTTCCTTTAAATATAATCTTCCTAATCCCTAAAATCATTAGCATAATTATTATATAAGCGTATAGCACGAGAAGGTAGTAAGATGCGGTGCTAAGTAAAATATTAAGCACTTCAATACATTGTCTTAGTCTTGTGAATCTGGCGAAGTGATACTATAGTTTGAAGAGTATAACTGTTTTATCTATTCAAATGTATCAATAAGACATGCATTTAGAAACGGTCCTATATGTGAAGTCACAACTAACTTCATTAAACTTTGTGTATGAAGATACAAATCAAATAATGCATCGCAGCCTGGTCTCTTAAGTCTTTACGAATACAGCTTAGGTACATGTTACCCCAAATTGTTGCCTGTACTTTTATCTCACATAAACACTTTTTTATATTTCCTGCAAGTTCAAGTATTATTTGTTATTATTATTATTATTATTATTATTATTATTATTATTATTATTATTAGCACCGCGTCTTACTACCCGTTCGGGTTGTACGCACTATCGCTAATGTGATATGGTAGGGTGATTGTGAAATGAAATGGAGGACCTATAGTTTAACGTGGGATCTGAACCACGGTGGAGGCCTGGCATCCCACACATTCACAAGTTGTGGTTAATACACGTCTTGTCAGAGGTGAAGGAAGGGTTTGGTAATCAGATAAATCTGTGCCGGGACCGAGGATTGAACCCCGGACCCTCAGCATGGAAGTGTGACACCTTACCTCTAGACCACCAGGTCACTCAAGTTTAACTGTTACCAAACTATTTTAATATCAAATCACATATTTATTTATGTAATGCTATTTAAGGACAACACCTTTGTAAATTTAAATAAACTTTAACTTGAATAAATTCTTTACGTGAGATATGTGAATCGATTTCTATTTTATCTTAAGGCCTTAACAAAATTATTCATTAACCCAAGATTTATATGCAAAGTTGTAAGAAGAACATTATTTGATTCAACCACGGGAACATATTTATATTATTTCTTTCATCTAATATTCACTTTTCTTTTCCTAACGTTCCACAATGCAATGCATTTATTTTTCCTTATTGTGTCCCACAAAAATAGGGGAAAAAACATTATGTTGTGAAATATCCCTCTTGAACTGTGAGTATTATAATAACCTTAAGAACTGCACATAAATTCCAAAAGTAGACTTGGTACCCAACTTCAATCAGAATCTTTTACATACTTTCATATGTTTCTTTCAAGTCAGCGGCATTAATTATAAGAAATGATAAATGTTTATTTCCATTATGCAGCAGAAACACTTTCAAACTTAATATCAAAGTCTCAATAAATATGTGTGATTCTTTAGGAGTATGTTCAATGCCTAATTATTTCATAAGACCGTTAAAGTCTTGCCATATTCTCCTTCATAGTGAAATACTTGTAATACCCTTCACTGCGTTGTAAATACCATGTTATTTAGTTTCACCTTCAGGAAATGTCCATTGCTGTAACAGGAAACCAATAAATTCAAACATCAGTTCCTAGTTGGCAGTATCAATCCTTATAAGTGTATGGTTCGGTAGAGTTTACAACACATTCGTCTGTACAAGCTTCAGAACTAGTTCTTTCATCTCATGCTATTGAGGAAACTGAAACTGAAACTGGAAGGCTTCACTATGTGGATCCGTTCTTATTGCAGATAATACGTTTGTATATTTTAAACTGTGTTCGCTTTATTTATACATCAGTGGTTATGTGGTTCTTACCACACCATTGGTTCATCAAAATACATACTGTTGAGTTTTACAGCTAGCTACATACTTAGATGTGTTGTGCAGTTGATAAAGGACTTATGTGATGCCCAGTTTCCATCTTGGTCCCCATATTGCAACCAAAATACAAATATTATGTACTGTATATTTAATAGTTTTCATTGTTAACTTATCACACATGTAGCAGAAATTGTCAGTGTGACTAAGAGACTTCCTTTTCTTCAACATTATAACAATACAATGTTAGGCAAAACAGAGTAAATAGAACTCTCTCCCAATAAACATAGACCAACAGCTCACGTTACAACTGTCTCTCCGTGACTGAAAGAGCTATTGTGTGAGCTTATTTTCAGTACAATGATACTCTCGAGACACTATTATTATTATTATTATTAGCACCGCGTCTTACTACCCGTTCGGGTTATACGCACTTACGCTAATGTGTAGTGGTAGGGTGATTGTGTATAAATCTGTGCCGGGACCGAGGATTGAACCCCGGCCGCCAGCATAGAAGTCCGACACCTTACCCCTAGACCACCAGGTCACCCTCTCGAGACACTTCTGCCATCTATGAACAAATGAGAAAACTGTTTGATTATGAATCTTGTCAGTGTCATGTTTTATTATAAGTTAATTATTATATTTGCATGCAACAACCATACTGGAGGTCATGTGACTAAGCAGGGTCATAATCCCTTCACTAATAAACGCACTACGCTTAAACACAAAGATATATTTATATAAAAATTGTGACTGATGTAACATTTTTACTGTCATTTCTGAAAACCAAGCACAAAAATGGTTTATAACAGCCAAAATATTTCTGAAGGTAAAAATCATGTTGACTACCATGTTATTAATTTAAATGAATATATCAGTATATTAAAATATTGTTTTAAATATATTAGCTGAATTCCAGCAACTATAAAATGCAATATATATATATATAGGTGTAGGCCTGAATTTAATCTCCCTGTGGTTTATGTATTTTGATACACCAGTATTTAATTTTTTAAAAGCTAAAATCTTTATATTCCATGAACATTAATTTCACTAGTTAACTTTTGATAGCGGTGGTTAAAGTATCATTAATGGATAAAATTTAAAAGAATTGATCAAAATAAACATTATTTTTAAATGGTATTATACAGGGTGTTCCTGGGATAAACGCCAAAGATTTGGGAATTGATAGTGGACCAAAAATTTTTAATCCAAAATGTATTTAGTATATTTGCCCGTTTTAGCTCCCTTTTCGCACGGACAGCAAAAAACTAAATAAAAACACGTTTTTGTGCAGAGGTCCTCGGCAATGGTTTAATATTAATTTTCCTGGAAGATGGGTTGGTCTTGCTCAACTGTGGCTTGTAAGGTACCTCGATATAAATATTATGTTTGTATGAAATTTGTCACAATTTAGTCGTTTTTCTGACATATATTAGGAAATACATATTTATGCACATATTGTTGAAAACTGACTGACTACTTAATATATGAAGGGTGAAATCAGTTTAGATTCCAACCCACATCAACCTATATAATTGCAATTGTCATTGAAAGGTTTGAACATTTCACTAAATATAATTAGAATGTAATAAACAAGGATGACCCGCCTCGGCATCGTAGCTAGCTAACGTGCTAGTTTCATGTTGAGCTAGACTTCCGAGGACGTGGAGATCAAGGTTCGAATCTCGCTTGGGTGAACTAGAGTGATTTCTCCCTAATGTTTTTCCACTCTCTCCCCATGAAAATGCAAGTTTTCTTCTTCTGTATTCAACCTTCTTGATCCATAACTCATCAGCGTAATTAGTACTTAGGCGTATAACCCGAACGGGTAGTAGTGCCAAGTAAAATAAATAAATAAGAATGGCCTGCCTTCCAAAATACTCAGATAAAAAGGCTAAATGATATTAAAAATACATAATTACATTAATCTTCTGCACATCGTCACATTTGTAAATTAAGTAAAATAGAATGTCTCTATAAACTTATACCAAAGTGATATACACTATTTTTTTAATCAAAAATACTTTTAATTAATATATTATCTTAGTTTTGCCAATTTGCTTTGTATATGTTCTTCAAATTAATCTAGCAGTAATTAAGTAGGATGGCCAATTGTTAATGCTTTAAATTTAAAATAAAATGCAGGATGTCGAATAAAAGTATGAGAAACGTGTATTCTGGGGGAGGGGCGCTTTTAACTGTAATATAGTTTGAGAGCCTGACAAGAAATAGTTTTACTATTAATGAAGCTGTTTATTATTGATTTATTTGAGGTATTTAAAGTGCACTTTCTGAACCTAATGATTATATCAGCATAAGATAGTTTCTATGAACGAGAAAAAAAGAGCATATTAATTTTGTCAGAGAGGTATTTTCACATACATTGAAGGGAACATACCACAATCGACATGAGACCGGCGGCTTTACTTCCTCTACGAGGGATGTTATCCTATAGATTTGTATTGCTCAAGAATCATTTATCGACTCCAGTGGGGTTTGAACCCTGAGCCCACAAATCATTTTCTGAAGCGAACTCTTTACCCCATGAACACCAAGGTTAACAATTTGCTAAGCAATATTTATAGGAATATTTTTTCAACCAATCACACGCAAGATAAAAATCTTGATTTCTATTTTATAATGCAAACATTAGCGTGTTTGGTTTTTAAACATATTACAATAAAACTAAATATGTGGGTGTTCAGGCTAAGGCATTAGACTTGTATTATTGGGTTTTCAATTGATTGGGAGAACAGGGCTAAAACCCCGGCCAGTTGTTTTAAAGTTTAAACGTTAATCCACTATCGCTCCAAATGTAGGTACGTTTCCTTTAAAAATATTAACTACCTCATAGCTATTACGATAATATAAATATAAGATTAGCCTAGATGGTTAAGAAATATTTCTGCACAAAAAAAGGTGTAGCCTTAATAATAAAAGAAATCAAAATGAACGATTTGGATAAAGAATATTTAAAAAATTCTACTAATTATTTTAAAAACTGAGCGCTGCGGTAAGTAAAATAAATGTTGATCTTACCTGGAACGCTGGAGGAAATATAACCAACTATAATCTTGGCCTGGAGCGCGCGCAACGGGAAATAAACTCAACTTTATTATAACCTGGGTGCTGACAGGACATAAAAACAACCTTAGTGCAATCCAAACACGGCAGTAAATCATAATACTACAACTCTAAACTTGAGCGTGACAAGCTTTAGTGTAGTGAGAACTAGAGTCGACCAACAACACTTGGAATATAAAAAATAAATATCCAGTAGTTGAAAATACTGAATGTTCTAGGAGATTGTTGAATCGCTGGTTTATAGTCTGTTTATATTCATAGATATTAGATATTAAACTATTTAACGCCGTGAGATAGACTCATACAAGACTTAATACAGACGTGCAATGCGGGAGGTATAATCATTTAACACATCAAATGTGCGTGGTTTTTGGCATCTCACTGCCCTTTTGGTCTAGCCGTGACCTTGAATGTTGAATATAAAAACACGGGGTAAGGATGTTGAAACTTTAAGGCCTTTGGGAAGTCTAAAACCTATTTTGTTGGATGGAGGGTGGGTGGGTGTAAGCCGTGGCGTGGCTTTACAACGGACCAAAGTATCCTTCCGTGCCAATAAGAAGAGATGGATAGCGGAAACCGTAGAGGGCGCTAACTACTGGACAGACCCTGTGGAAAAATCATACGTTTAAAAATACCAGTTTTCTTGTGAACGAGTGAAATTTTTATAGTAATATTTTCAACACCTCCTTTAAGATAATGTATCAATGTTTGTTAGTTGCTACATTTTCTTATTTTTTGTTATGCAGCCAGCAGTTTTCTATTGAAAAAGGTCAAAATTATTTATATTTGCTCAGTGTTGAAATTATAGAGGAGGTGTTGGTATAAAAAGTGTAACTTAATCAACATGCTTCTATTCTTGAACAAACCTTTTCCGAAAAGAAAATTGCAAAACAATAAAAAGTCTTGAAGATAACCGTTTGTTCCCAAGACTCTGCATTCCCACGCCAAATGAAAAGGGCCAATCGCCTTAAAGGAAATCTACCATAATTTTTCCTTACAATAGTAACCCGCTACGGTTGTCACGTGGTCTAGCACACTACTATTGAAGTGGGCTAGACTGCCGATGGCGGGGAGATCGAGATTTTAATATCAGTCGGGTGAACCGACGGTAGTTTTCCAAAAGGGTTTTCCACTCTCATTCACGCAATTTTGGGTACAATTCCTTAAATATAAGTTTATAATCCCAACAACCATTATCGTAAACAGTACATAAGCGTATGGACCGAATGGGTAGTAAGACGTGGTGCTAAAATATTTACAATAGCACTAATAATTGAAAGCACTTGTTTTTGCACATTATTAAGACTAATTCAAACATATACTGATACCAGTTGAATGCCCGTTATTCACACGGGATATTGTGCTATTATTCATTTTTGGATGAAAATTAGGATTTTTTGTTTGAAGCTTAATGGAATAGTTCTTAGCGCTTGTTACCCGAGAAACACAGCGAGGAGGTTTCCATGTATCGTTTCTCATGGGGGTTTTTATGTTTGGCAGGCCCTTTTACCTACTGATTGGGGTTTTATCAGCTGAGCGTGGCTGGACAGGGTCTCCCCCCATCCTCACAACACTCCCCACCACCAAACACCGCCCCGGGCCGGGCCCTCTCACTCACACAGACACTACAAACACCACAAAATTCGGCAAATTATAAACTACAGATGTCTACCTTCTCGTGGAGTTGCATATTAAAACGTAATCATATATTTTTATGAATTTTCTGTAATCATTTTGTATCCATCCCTTAGAAGCTTCTACAGGGTTAAAAATAACTGCTATATTTGTTCAAAGGCATTATTAGAACAAATTTATCGGATTATTACCCTCTAAACACTTAAAAAGAGTTTATAAAACAATATTGTTGATAGAGGATACACCACCATCTGTCACTCTACACAATGTACCAGTATACACCACCACATGTCACTCAACACAATGTACCAGTATACAGCAACATGTGGTGCCTCTAAAGAGGATAAACCACCACCTGTCACTCTACACAATGTACCAGTATACACCACCACCTGTCACTCTACACAAAGTACCAGTATACAACAACATGTGGTGCTTCTAAAGAGGATACACCACCACCTGTCACTCTACACAATGTACCAGTATACACCACCACCTGTCACTCAACACAATGTACCAGTATAC
>CABFVZ010004542.1:5672-47345 GCA_902151445.1 Timema monikensis | reverse complement strand
ATTTACTCAAAATCAGCTCTAAAGATTTTGATTAAATTTCATTTCTAAACATTTCTAAATATTCCAAACAAAATGGCTACTCTCAATATTTTAGCAAAATCACTTTAAGGGTCTTGGGCTGATGCGTAAATTCTAATTTGTTTTATCATATCTCCGAAACTATTTGTGATATTAAATTACTTATAATTGAAAATGTGTAAATCTAATATAATACAAATATTGTATATATCCGAAACTGTTTGAGATATGATATTACTTACATTGCAAAAATATAGATATATTTATAATACACATATTTTAATCTAAAACATATTATTACAAAACCCATAATTTTCAAGCTAAACGCAAATATATATTAACTTTCGAAAACTAAAGTTAAAGTATTACGATAATAAAAAAAAATCTAACCTGAGATGTTGATGGATGTCAATGTTTAGTGACCCATCGAATCCCAAAAAGTGGTTTTTTCAATGCCGTCTGTCTGTGTGTCTGTTTAATCTTAAGATTAATAGTAGTTTAATAAAAGACGAAAAGAGAAAAAAATCCATTTTCCCAATATCGGCTTTAACGATTTTGATTAAGACGTATCTAAGCGTTGATTAAAATTATATCTCAAATGTCTATTTTCGTGTTCCCATGAAAATGACTTTCAAGGTACATTACAGAACCTTACATCCTCAACTATTTGAGATACTAAATAACTTATTATTATAAAATTGTAGTACTATTAAAATTAAAATTAAAAAATTTGAAATATAACATTCAAAAACTAATAGTTTTTAAGATATTGGCATATATATTAATACACTTTTGTTAGCTGTATTTGTACAGAGACACTATATATTATGTTTTAACGAAATATTTCTCTAATTTCATTAAGTAGATATGAAGGTCTCTCAAAAAGTGTATGTTCTTTTTTCTTAAACCTCTCAGGGAAAATATTTGTACATTTTAGACTCAATAATCAATATTTACCTTTTTTATTTGTCTAAATTATAAATGAGGAATTTAATAAAAATGCAATAACCATCAGACGTACTAAACCAAATAAAATGTTGAAAATTTTAACCTGAAGTTGACATTTTAATACGAAGTGAATACCCTTGTAGACCCATAATAGATATTTTATTTTTGAGTACAAATATACTAGTGAAGACTTTAATTCTTTAAGAATAAAATAATAAAATTTAAATCCTGGAATCAAAAAATATTTAACGTAAAAGAATAACGCCATTATTTGTGTTCGGGATTACGAGTGTATATGAATTCGTTTCACATATATTACGAATTTTGAGTAAATAAAAAAATAAAGCGAGAAAGTCCGTGCGGAGCTCCATACAATTTTTTTTAATATGGTGGCGAGCACTCAGCTACAATTTTGTATTTTTTACCTCTTCGCTTATCTTCTTTACTTAAAGATTAATCCACTTTAACGCGCAAAATTACAATATTCAAAACATTTGATTATTGTGTGATAAAACCGACAGACTACTTCAATAAAAATTATTGTAGAGTTTCACTAAGCATTATAGTAATAAAACTAATAATGAAACCCACATACACACGCGACAATACATTATTTGGATAGATGTTGATATTTTAAACACCTGTATGTTTTTACAATGCCACAAATAAATACCCTTTCAGCAGCTAATGTTTATTGTCAGCCTCAACTTACCTTTGTGAAAACAACAAACTAAAAGAGTGTATGCTAGTAAATGAGGGTGGTAAAGATAATCTATTTTCTTTTCCTCCCTTCCTTCCGATGGGCTAATTACTTCAAGGTGAAAAATAATTTTATTGATAGCTTAATAATAGAACTCAATAAAACAATCCAACATTTTCTTAAAATTTACTGCTGTGACCCTATCAAAATATGTCTTTATTTGATAGAGACCTGCCTCGGTGGTGTAGTTGGCTAACGCACTTGTCGTGTTTAGCTCGACTGCTGAGGACGGGGAGATAGAGTTTCGAATCTCGGTCGGGTGAACTGGGGGTGGTTTTTCCTAAATGGTTTTCCACTCTATCTCCACGCAAATGCGGGTTCGCTTCCTCTAATTAAACCTTCCCAATTCCTAATCAATTAGCGTAATTAGTACTTAAAGCGTATAAACCAAACGGGTAGTAAGACGCGGTGCTAAATATTATTATTATTATTATTTGATAGAGGAACACAAGATCTAGGTTTCTAGCCTATTACTTCTCAGAAGTACAACATTTTTCGTAACGTGTCGTAGAAATTCTTTAAAACGTTTAAACTTAAAATTTAATTTTTAAAACTGACTAGAGACCTATGGATAACTTTCGCCAACATTTTGTTGAAAACCATATTTAAAAATATCCAACCACTTCTTTAAAAAAGCGGGATATTTGAACGTCTGCAACGCGTCTCAATGCTCTCCCCATGTAAGTACTCTTAAGATAACATAACTTGATGTAAGGTACAAATATATGAAAATTGTCTTAGTAAAATGTTGTATTATTAATAAATAAGAAAAGAAAACTTAAAATGATACATTTTAATGTTAACGTGATCAAGTTATTTTTGAATGTAACATTTTATGTTTTATTTCCCTATTATTCTTAAAATTTCCAATAATTATGATTATTGTTAGAATTAGTGAATTTATAAGGGTCATACAGTATCTTCCATCTTAATCTGGCTATAGTTTTAACTTGTGTGTAACTAAATTTATATTTGGATTTATGATATTGTGACGATTAATACTTAAATTTATAAGATTAATGAAAAATTCTTATGCTGTTTTTTATTAGGATTTTTGTAAAAACAATCCTTAAGAGAAAATATTTTTTGCGCAAAATTTTTGTTGTATTATACAATTTTATTAATGTTATTTAACGGCATTGATAATATAAAAAATTAAACTATATCATTCATATGGCAGGACTGGATACATTTATATACTTAATTAGATCTAGGAACTTTCTAGCCACCCTTTAAAGTTAGTCATATGAAAATTGGGCTATATAGTAATGCTTATAGGGTAAACTAATATTAAATTATGGATTTCATCACAATAAATTTGGGAGACATGGTCGTTAAAAGACTCCATCCCATATCTTAGTTTGTTCTCTGACGCAAAGACCTGGTTTATAAATAGATACAATTTTATTTTCATCAGTCTAAAGAAGGCATAATTTGAAGATTTGTGCCTAGTTATGGTCCTAAAATTCAAAAATTGCAAACGCTGAAGGCTTCAGTTTTAAATACATTCCTAACCACGAAGTGATTTAATATAATCTAAGAGCTGGATTTCAGAACTTTTGAGGGGTCAAAATTTCAATTTATTAGTCAGATATATAGATGTATAGATCTATATGTTATACCATCTCACATGTCAACTTTAAACAGTTCTTTATTTTTAAAATGTTTTTGTTTCAAATATATACTTTAAATAACCTCAATGGTTTTATGGTCAATTTATACTTTCTTTTTGACTAATTTATCAACCGTAAATTAATATATTTTGCTATAATATATCGACTCATTTAACCCTAAATCATCTAATCCTTTGACGTAATGTTGTTTGCTAAATATCAAGCTATTTACAAATTTAACTTTAGGTATATTTATTTACATTTGCAATATCAAATATCTCCTCACTACATTTAGCAATGAATATTATTAAAACATCATTTATATAAAGGCTGGAGTAAGCGTGTAGATGATTTACTTCTTCACGAGAATCCTTATTTTAATCCTTAATTGGAATGTTTATTTCCAGTGCTTAAACCTCTTCAGCAATAAGGCGGTTGTTCAAAATTATACCACCTTGCTTTGCTAGTGCCTATGAAATTTCTACTTGTTGAGCTAAATAGTATTTGGATATATACTACTAATTTTATTATAGTCAAATTATTATAAAATGACGTTTTATAATAAAGCCTTCTTCTCCAAGTGCTCAAAGTTAACATCAGCACAATTCAAGACAGTAACTAGTAGAAATAATTGGAAACAATAAGTTTCAAATTATCTAATATGTTGATGAAATGACTAAACGGACATTATTTCAAGCCAATAAGTAGGGAAACGACTTTAAGACAGTATCTAAAATCTAGATGGACTAGATCAAAATAAAAAATTTAGTGGGACATCTATTTCAAAACAGATGTTAGGGAAACAAATTTATTTAGAGGGCTTTTCCCACTTTTTTGTGCAAAACACTTAATAGTGTATTTCATCCAAGAAATGTTGCATCTTTGCGCTATAGAAATAATGAGAGAATTATGCGTGTCAAAAATATTTTTAACTACAAAAATTAATGTAGACGTGTGATCAAAATTTTGAAAAAACATATTTTAAGTAAAAAAAACTCGTTTTATTTAAAACAAAAATCAATTGGAAATACTTGCTTGCAGGGGCGTCACGCCAGTGAGTGAGGTTGAAGAGTTTCACCATCACCCCCACTATTGATGTTGGTTAAAAGCTTGAAAGTTTGGAATTTTGTGAGATTTGAGAACCGGAAGTTGGGAAATTCTAGGCTTATTCTGTAACCCATTACTTTCTATTATCAAAGTCCTTAACCATAGACCTGTAAAGACAAATTTAAAACTTCTCGACTGTTGATAACTACTCCACAAAAAAAAAATCCCAACTTCAAAAATAACCAAATATTGCAAAGAGATTCCTTCTGTAGTAATAGGTAGCTAATCAAGTAGTCTAGTAGCGCCGTTGTCAGTAGGCAGAGAAAACGGCCGGCGATTGTATGCCAAATGCGGTATGGAAACGAATCATAAGGAAACAAAAACTGCCCAGTAGCAAAATGTCACTCAGCCAGCAATGCTTGAAGTGGCAGCATTGTCAGCCAATGTTTTGTTTTTGGTTTAGTGCTTAGTTGTGACTTTCGTGGCTTCTAGACTGTTGCAGTTTTAT
This sequence comes from Timema monikensis, assembly GCA_902151445.1. Taxonomy (NCBI): domain Eukaryota; kingdom Metazoa; phylum Arthropoda; class Insecta; order Phasmatodea; family Timematidae; genus Timema; species Timema monikensis. The sequence continues at coordinate 42,451 of CABFVZ010004542.1, read as the reverse complement.
AACTCAAATTATCATCCATTGTACAGCCAATGCCTTAATTGGGGTATTATTACATTTGAAGGCATAAATGCAGTGAATATAAGGCAACATTTTACTGTTGTCTTATTGAAAGCTCTGACTGATGAAATAAAAAAGTTGAGTTTTGTGTTATTGTTTGACTTCTGAAATACACACAATTTTTCTCTCAAGTACCCATACTAGTTTGAATTGAAGAGATGTATCTTATTTCATAATTTATTAAAATAGGCTTTCATGAAAGCAATTTAAATATGCTTAAGGCAACAATGAAAGAAGAGGAGTAATAGGGCTGTGTTGCATTCTTACATCTCTAATAATTTTTCATTTGATTAATTAGATTACATTAAAACAAAAATGAATTTTTCTACCTTTAAAATTTTCAAATTTGGGATACATTTTAAAATTCTTTATTTAGTGTTTAGAGTGCTTATTTTGAATCTGCCCTAAGTTATTTAATAAAATTTCAGTGGAAGCCCCTTCACCCTCACGCGCTAAATTACAATATGTTTTGAATAGTTTATTGACGCACCAGTATTAACATTTTAGGGCAACTTCCATGAGGTTTTGAAGCAGAATATTGATAGACAGTTATCAAAATACTGTATAAATATCTATAAATTAAATTTTTCATTGCTTTATTTTACAGTTGAAAATGTTTTTAAATATACATGGCCTAATTGCAAATCTTTTGATAAAGTGACCAGCGAGCTCTACATCTCAGGGAGCTTAATGGCTATTCCATTCTGATAACTTCTTGCTGACTTGGTTAACTGTGACAGCTTTGTAATGCTGGTAGCATAATATAAAATCATCCCCCAACCCCGGTCTGGTTGATTCTCTTCTACTACATATTAGTCGCTTATAATCATTTTTATAAGCAATTTATAATATTTAAACAAGCATTAGTTTACCTACGGATTTAATGTCACGCTCTTTTGGGTTGGTTTGTTAGTGAAGGTGAAGCAAGGATTTTAATTCTGGCAAGGGGTAGTTTATCCTAATATCCCTTCAAGCAAATGGGGGTACATTTCCTCTAAATTTTAACCATCCAACTGGTGAAGATAACAGTAGATATTTCGGGCTGGTAGTAATACAAAATGAAAAAACTTAAAAACTAGGATTTGAACGCTTGTAAGTTATCAAAGGTCACGATGGCCGCAGAGAGAAAAGTTGTCATAAACTACATAGTGTTGTAAACCGCTGTAGTAAAGTTAGTTAAATTTTCTTAATCTAAAATACATTATGCGAACGATATCTGCAAATCTAAATAAATATATTCAAGCTCAATTGGATATTTAGCTTAGATGCAGGTAAACTGAAATAAATAATAATTCAAGTTAATTCCTTATGCACTTAAAACGCCTTGTAGTTTTAAAAATCCGGTGTGAACAAATACATAAATTTAAAAATACAGTTACCTTAAAGCTAGGTTAAATACTTATTATCACCCCAAATTAAATAAACAAACGCTGGGAGACTCCTGCCCCCTTCCTCACCCCCCTTCCCCGTTCTTAACATTGCCCTTCTTGTGCTCGCTTTTGCTACGTGGGAATTTTTCTAATTTCGAAATGCTTAAAGTTGGGAAAAACACTAGTTAACCCTGCCCCCTCCCCTCCAAATAAATATCTTGCATCTCCCTTGCTTGCGTGGATGCGGATCAATCAAATTAGAAAGAGCCTTCTAGAAAATACAAAAATAGATTTTGGTTTTCTACAGTGAAAACATTTTAATTATTATTAATTTTTTCATAAGTTTTAACTAAATTTATAACAAAAGTGATAGCTGTATATAAAATCACTTGGCGTAAGGATACGTGAAAGTATATCTAGTAACTTTTACATCGGTCACATAAAGCATTACCCATGACAAATTAGATGGAAGCAATCCACATATAGTCAGTCACCCGTTTCAGTGGGTGCATGGACTAAGGCAAGATTCGGCAACGTTTTGGGCCACAATCGAATTTTAAACTTATCAAAGGTGCCGCGATCACCCATTGTCTCCCCACTTTACTTTATTTATACCTCTCGGAGAGAATGTATGTGATCGTAAAAAAAATCTAGCTCGAGATTTTGGTCAATGTCAACGTTTCATGACCCCTTGAAACAAAAAAAAAATGTTTACGCAATGCCGTATATCTGTCTGTACCTTGGGCTAGAGTCGAAACTATTTTATCGATTGGGCTCAAACTTGATATGTAGGGTTTTCATTAAATCCCTCTGATGGTTTTTTGGAACTAGATATCCAATCCTAAATTTAAGGGTAATTAACTGAAGGGTAGAAAGAGAAAAATAATTTCTCTAGCAATTAGATGTAAATATTCACATTAAATTTTTACAACTAGACATTGTTCATATATATAAACAAGATGGAAATTCTCATTTTTTCTTGAAAATGCCTTTGAGGGTACTTTACATGAGGAAATTTTCCAATTTTTTTTATCCGAAACTATTTAAAATACGAAATAAATTATCATTGTAAAGATAGAGATACACATCTTGTATTTGAAATATATTTTATAAAACCAATTGTTTCTGAGCTATAAGTAGATATATTATATACGTTATAATATTCATCTCTTTAAAAATAAAATTGATACTTATGCTCTTTGGTGGACCAAGATGTTTCTCTTTTCTCAATTTCTATGTAATAGTTACTAGTTCCTAGTCCTAATGCCATATAGTAAGTAACAGTGTATATTATTTCATTTATGATATTTGGTATAATATTTCTACAACAATATATAGACCAAATATTTCGTTTCACAAATCTTTAGAGATCTTAGTAAATGTCAATTTTAAGATAAAAGTGGGAGAAAGTATTTACGGTGCACCGTACCATTTATTTGATCTATACAACATATATTTATTTATTCCTTAAATAAACCTTCCTCAAATACTTATGTCCAAGCTTTCTAAAAATGTATGGACTAAATATGATGTAAATGTTCGTATTTAATTATTTCATTTTTTAATAACAATACCGATTGTGATAGATAAAGTTTATTTTGGTCACACGCAAATATTATTTGATAGCAATTTGTATATTTGCGAGTTTAGAGGACTCGACGATCGACTTTTAATGACCGTAGTTTTCTTACGCGATCAACCAGTTGCCGAACCCTGGTCTAAGGCATCACACTAGCAATAGACTGGACCTCCGATGACGGGACCTCAGGGTTCAAATCCTTGTTGGGTTTATTAAGGATTGTGATTTGTTCCTTAGATTGTTTTCTACTCACCCTCCACACAAAAGATGATACACTTCTTTTTACCTTGAAACAACTGAATTATGTTGTTTATTAATTGAATTTTATAAATAGCTAGGTTGCTATCTTTATCGTGGCCGCATGATATAAGGCGTCACTCTAGTGTTTGACTAGGCTGCCGAAGACAGGGATATTAAGATTTGAATACCAATCAAGTGTATTGATAGTGGTTTTATCTAAGCGGTTTTCCACTCTCCCGCCACGATAATGGAGGTACACCTCCTCTAAATTATACCTTCCTAGTTCCTAACTCATCAGCGTAATTAGTACATATGCCGATAAACTGAACAGATAGCAAGACGTGGTGTTCAAAAATCTTGTTTGCTATTTAACCGTTCTTCTCATGGATGTGTTTTATAATACGGCCATTCTTTCGTAACCAGATAATCTTCAGCTAGCTTGTATCCTTATTATAATGTTAGTCACCTCACCTAGCTTAAATAAACATTTATATTCTAATAAAAATAATTCGTCTTCGTATGTTACACAAGAAAGCTCCTGTAGAAATTATTAAAATTAAATATGTATATTGGGCGCCACTCCTAAGAACTAGGAGAAAATATTACTTAACAATACCTTTTGCTAGGTTAACACCCTACACACTTGAGACCACTGGGTGTACTCGGGAACGTTTTCTGGGTGATTCAATGCTAATATTTATGACACTATCTTACTTACAACAATGGTGTGCTGTAAATATCTACAAGAGTTGAAGGAATACTTAAAATAAAACATGAACAATTGAAATAAAATGGATCACTGAGTGAAATGTGCTAGTTTAAAATACAATAAAAAATAACAATTATTAAAAACTTTGTGGTTTTTTATTATTATTGTTTCATTAATAACTATATATGGAATTCCAAGTAAATAAAATAATAATCTTACAAAATTAAATTATTATTATTATTATTATTAATAGGGACGCATCTTACTACCCGTTCGGTTTACACGCACTTACACCAATGTGTAATGGTAGGGTGATCGTCAGATGAAATGGAGGACCTAAAGTTTAACGTGGCATCCGAACCATGGTGGAGGCCTGGCATTCCCCACATTCACAAGTTGTGATTAATACACGTCTTGTCAGAGGTGAAAGAAGAGTTTGGCAATCAGATAAATCTGTGCCGGGAATAAGTATTGTACCCCGGAACCCCAGCACAGATGTCTGGCACCTTACCCCTAGATCGCGAGGTCACCCAACAAAATTTTTTAAAAAAATGTTATATTACATCTATTTTTGAACGTAAATAATCAAATAAAAAATTATTGTTGACAAAAAAATAAATCATTAATCAATAGTTGTATTAATAACTATGCAGATAATCAAATATTAATTGAGGTCTAGAAGAATTCAAATGTCTGAATGTTTTAAATTTATACTGGAAAAACTGATGTGTGAGAAAGAGAAAATATTAATGTTGAAGATTTGGTTAAATCTCACCAATAAATTAGTCCATGATGAAATAGCACAAATGTCAGAAATTTGTTTCCTTTTCTTAATTTCAACTCCTCCATACCGTAAGTAAATAAACAGTCTCTAGTTCTTCCTTAAACACTTAACTTTCTATTTGTGTACGTGTATTTTACTTTTAAAATATTGTTACACTTTAAAACATAAATTTAGTTAGGAGCCACACAGATCTTTTTCCATGTTTAAAGGACTCCGAGAAAGAAGATCATAATTTTTTTCAAAAAATGTTCATGTAATAAAATTTAAAACACTTTATTTTTTTCCAAGACCAAATAGAAAACTTATGCATTTTAACAAAAGATAAAATTTTGTCTATGGACTAGGGAAATATATAAAATAAAATGCAATTTTATTGTAAGGATAGAAAATAGCTGTCAATGAATATGAACAATGATTCTTAAAATAATTAAAATGTTTATTTACAGCAGTCAAAATTGAAATGCGCACTAGTTTGGAGGTATTTGCATAATTTTTTTCTTCTTTTATAATTATTACGCGACACGCCACTCATTTGTTTGACAATCCTGTGCGTGCGTTAGAATAAGCTCATGGCTGACATTGAAAATAAATAAAGAAGATTTAACAAACTTTTAGAAGGATAAATATGTTGATTGAAAATTGACGTGTTCTTTCTTAGCTCAAAATCCTTTATTTTAATTATTTTGAACAATGTTGTATGATTTTCCTACCGTTTTATTGTGAATGGATATAAATAGTGTTATTTTGTCATGGATGGCAACACAGTGCATTATGATGTGGACGAACTTTGAGGTACATCATTTAAAACAAAAATAAATTGTAAAAGACTGACAAATTAAAAAAATATATAAAGAAATACACGTGTGGTGGCGAATAACGTTACAATATAATTATTATTTTAAATATACATTTTATATGGAACATGCGTCTAGTTTTTTTTCTAAGTCACCCAGAAGACTACATCAACTAATAGTAACTCTCAACAAGTACTCATTAGTTATTGTCGTTATCTTGGTACTGTACAAGCTGCTAGAAGTTACAAGTGGACAAAATCTAATCAGTTATTTTCCGAGTGTCCGGCTAGCAAAAGAGGGTGGTAGGTTCGTCTTATTGTGGCAGCGAGTTTAAGCCAGCAGGGATCTATCGATGGATTATCTTATTTAACGTAGATATAATATCACGCATCTTACTTCAATATAAATAATTAACTTCTTACAAACGATGTATTAAAACAATCACATCCGTCGTCATTCCACCAGAAGGAATGTCAAAATTGTAACTAACTGTTCCTTGCTTGTTCGAAGAAAGAGGAAGAAGAAATAAACGAAGAAGGGACTTTTGTTATTAAATTAAAACTGGGGTAAGTCTTTCTGTGCGTGTGATGCCAACCAATTTCCAAATAGTGCTATTTTTTTTTTTTGACAAATATTGGAATACGATTGTATCAAAAGTTCTGCGATTGGATCTATTTCAACTAGGAATATTTTTCATGTTCCACCAATAGCCTACGCCTACGAAACCTAAAAATTGAAATGAACAGAGAATTTTTTTTTTGTCCGTTATTTTCAACCCGAACTGCAAATGGGTGAGATTAGTATTTTTTAAACAACAAACATATTAGTTTTCTTTCCTTTCCCAATCTCAAACCATATTTCAAAATATAGCTTGAACTTAGGACTTCAAGTATAATTTATTTACATATGCAACAGTTATTGAATGATAATGAAAACGTTTAATTTTATTAGCTTTCAAATATGTGGCTATAGCTGAAATAACTTGGATGATCAAAAGAAATAATAGTTCATTCAAAATCTCTTTAAAAAAAATTTGAACGTTAATTTTATGATTTTTTTCCCCAATAAGGTTGGTTGTACTAAACATAATAGTAAGAAAAATAAATTTATCGAGTAATTATTATATTTCGAATCACGTATAAAAAAACACTTTAGTATATAATGAAAAGGATAAAATATTTACAAATATTGTTAATTAAATTTCATTTTTGTTTAAATTGTAGCCTGTATCTAGTTTTGGTGTTTAGAGGTAGGGAATAACAAGACACATGATAAAAATATATAATACAATATACACAAATCACAAAAAAAAAAAAATTCACAAAGTAATGTACTGTACGTAGTAAAAACATTGATTCATAATGTCTGTGTCACAAACAATTTGAAGATTGTTCACCTTTTACCTTTCTTTATCATTCCGCAGTACGCTGAGCTTAGACCACAGGTAAGGAAGAGGTAATTTGGGAGTCAATTTCCATAATTTGTTTTATGGGTCTCTAACGTAGATCTTGGTCTCATTTTTTAAAGGGCTTACACGTGTTACTTGCTTACTGACGGACGAACGGGGCAACTATGCGAGCTAAAGTTGTGTATTTTGTAATGAGTTTGTTTATCAGGGTAAACAGCGCATGTTTTTTGATATCTCCTAGCAGTGGTGGCTAAGGGGAGACATTTAGGGGGATTGTTTGTATATGAAATAATTTCTCATGATTCTATTTATTTATAGGTTAAGTGGTTTTTTTTATGTTTTAAGAACAGCAGTTTATTGTTATATTATTACTACTAGCTTTCAAATTGTCTGACTTCCCATGGTCCAAACATTAAAATTTAGAACTCTGGACGGGATAGAAAATAGTATTGTATAGACAGCATTTTTTTTTTTTAGAACTCTGGACGGGATAGAAAATAGTATTGTATAGACAGCATTTTTTTCTTTGAAGTTAGTTATCGTGTCAAATCTACAGTATATCTATGAGAATTTAAAAGTAGGTTCAATTAAAATACAATTAGAGGAAGCTGAGAAAAAGGCCAAGGAATGGTGTTTTGTTGACGTCTTGAAATAAAATTGTGGACATATTTTAATTAGTCTATATGTTAACCAGATGTTCCTAGCTATGTCCATTAACAATTCCATCACAAACTACCTTGTGGTTGATGCGTGAAGTGGCAACAGTAGATATATACATATATATAGTAGATAAAACAAGCTAGTGTGGTTTTTTTACATGTGGATAGTCGGATAGTGAGATTTTGTGCTTACGTTGAGGATTATTTAACTTATAAACAAAACTATTCCAAACATGTATTTCTTAGTCTATTATTTTATATTTTATTTTTATTTTAAAAACTAATTATTTGAGCAGAAAAATTAGACTAGGGATTGTTGATCCGGTAGTCTTTACTCTATAGTGGGTGTAATACAATTATTATTTTTATTTATTGTTTTTTATCAGTCCTTCCAGGAAAATTTTGAGGAAGAGAAGCGAGGTATCTATAAAATGTACCTTCTGAGCGGGTTTCACTAAATTCCACAATTAAAGTGTTAAAAGCCATCAAATTTGCACTAGACGTACTAATTAAAATTTTTTATTTAATTTACTCTAAAGAATTATTTAATAATTCATGTTAACAAAGTAGAGTTCTCTTTACTCACTGTGACCCTTTTTTTGTAAAAAAAAATCTTCTCATAAGAAATAAACTGACGATAAAAGACTCAAATACTTTCAAGCCAAAATTAAACACTGCGTAATTGATACAAAATTCTACTCACGTAAGAAAGTCACTAGCTCTACTTCTCCCTGCCTCCCCCCTCTCTTTCCCCTTTCTCCTTCGGTGGGTTTAGAAGAGCGAGCAGTCAGAGCCACCTGTTGGTAACGTCAAGAAGCTTCCTTTCCCTTCGTATCAACTCCCAGCCCCCTTATTTTAGAACATCGGCGGAAAATAGAGGATCTTCCTGCTCCGTAGATCTTTCTACAAACTGTTTCTAAGACTCGCATAGTTTTTAACTAGAATATTTTAAAGCATATTTTACTCATATTTAATTACTACTTTTAGACAGAAGATTATATCAATACATCACTTGACTTTATTAGATTCGTACAACAATGTTACGCTTAGAGCGGAATATAGTAGTTGTGTTGCTGTAAGTATTGACTACATGTATTGTTCAATTTTTATAGGAAGAAAATTTTATACTGTCAACAATGGTTTTACAAAGTTATTAGTGCTATTTTATGGTTATTGATAATATCTATCAAAGGAGACCACTTTGGATATTATAACTTGTCATATGAATACGGGAAAGTAGTTTTAGTAACTTTTATAGCAGTCAGAAAATTGTTTACTGTTGCTATAATATAGTTATTATGTTATAAGTACTTGTTTTTATTATCGATCACCTACTGTAGTCTAGTGGTTAGAGTTCTCAGATATAGATCCAGAGGTCCTGGGTTCAATCCTTGGCACTTCTATAGCAGTGGGTCAGTAAGGGGTCAAATTTTGCCTCGTGAGGACAAATAAGGAGCTACTTGAATATAGAAGTAGCAATTCAGGTTTAAAAACTTAGATTTGTGGCTGGGGGGGTTCTTTGTGCTGACCACATGACTCCATATATCCGCTAATGTTGGCATTATCGTCGCTAACGACAGCGGCAGACGTCCTTTAAGTTCCCCCCCCTACCCCCCACACTTTTAAATTATTATTTTTTATTATTGAGATCGTTTGTTCCAGATTGTTCACCAAAATACGAACATTTCGTTTTGGTAAGACAGCACATGACTTATTTACACTGGGAGTGTGGTTTGGCATTATTATGGCAACTCCAACCCCCCCTCCTCCAACCCTCACCCTCCCGCCCACACACAAACTTGGCAATCAATAATTTTTCTTGGCTCATTTTGGATTTTGATCAAGGTTTTACATTTATTCCATTTTCAAAGCATTAAATATTTTGGTTAGTAGTAGCGCTCCTTCATCCTTTCAAAACTTGAAATTTTTTTCTTTTAAAATTTGTTGATAGTTTGTTTGAATGTTCTTAAACATGTTTATCTTTATTTTGTTTTTAATTGCTTTTAAAAGAAACGTGTTTATTTCGTGTTAATGGTTATAAATTAATATATATTTATCATTATACTTAGCTCCCTTTTCCCCACCTTAACTAGTTAAATAACCAAATTTGAATTTATAATTAATAATTTTCCTTAGCTTGTTCCAAATTATTGTTCATAGTATTTTAGTTTATTCGTTCTTATATCTCTTACAAACGCTCAACTAACCAGTGTCACTAGTGATGATGGTTGGATGGCCTTTAGTGTGGGTGACTTGTGCGGTGTTACAGGACCTCAGGTAAAGGAAGTGCCACCCTCTGTGTCTAGACTCTAGGTCTCTAGTATTGACAATCTTGTCTTTGATTCACTGACCATGCACAATACAGCAATAAATATTTCAAGAAATTCAGAAATACAAAAACTGGAGAGACGCTTGTCTACAACAGTGAATGTTATAAGACTCCTAGTAAAAAAAAAAGTATTTTTATATACCTCATTTCGGATTTTTTGAGCTCCAAAATATTGGATTCGTCTACTTGGGTAGTTGTCAAATCACCAATAATAATTACCAGTGTGGGTTATTACCCCCCCCCCCTCCTCCCACCTCTTTTCACTCTCTCATTGTGCCCAGAACTAGATTCTCCCGAAGCTTTGACACCTCACTCTCCTTTTGTTTGCTACTATTACTGTTAAGATGTAGTAAGTAGTAGCTTTGGACACAAATAAATTGTTGGCAGGAAATGTCATCTATTCCAATTCTAGCACTTACAAAAAAGACTAAGAAACTCCTTAGCAAATAAAATGATTTATTTAAATCTATCAATGTTTATAAATGGAGTCCAGACTTTGACTACAAAAAAAAAGTAAAATAAACAAAATCCCTAAACTTTTTAAAAAATTACTAAAAACTTGAAAAAAAAATTATAATTTAAAAAATATATTGAAATGGATGCACACGACTAAATCAAACATATGATTTACAAATGGAATCTAAATAATAGCTATGCAATGAAAGTCCTTAAAGCAATAATTAATCTCTTGCATTCTTCTAAATATAGCATTATTTACAAAAAATCTACTTTAAAATAAAATACCATTCCAACGCAATTTTTCACCCCTTAACTGCAGCGTCTCATTGATAATGTGGATCTTACAAACATTACAAGCAAAGAGGATAAAGAGTTAATTTTCAACATTATTATTCATTCCAACATCGGCTTGATTAAAAAATGTTTGAATATTTATGCATTCTAAAAATATTAATAGCATTTAAAATATAATAATTCAACATAAGTGCCTGGCAATTATTCAAAAATGCCTAAAAAAGATTCATAAACGACGTAAACAAAGAATGAAATATTAGCTAAAATACGAACTGACAAAACTAAACAAAAAGTATTCAAACTCGTTTACACAACCAAGGGGTCATGAACATAATTTATGTTCACATGATTATTGTCTGTGATGTAACAAAAAAAAGACCTGTCATCAAAATTTGGGCTCTGCTTATTAATTAATTAATCTACATATCAAAAACAAGTTGAACATTATTTATTCTTTGTATTCATACAAAAAATTAATGTAAAAATTATAAATATTCAATTAATTAATTGATTAGTTAATTAATTTAGCACTGCATCTTACTATAAGTTCGGTTTGTACGCCTAAGTACTAATTACGTTAATGGGTTTGTAATTGGGAGGGTTGATTTTAGAGGAAATTAACCTACTCATGCCGTTTCATTTAAACGCACTGTTATTGTTTCTTTCAGCTTAGTTATATAAATCAGAACACCTTAAAAATTATCGCAAATAGTATTTTTTTAAACTAGTCACTATTCTAAAACGATTCATTTATAGAGTAAAAGCAAAACCTCTGTCAAAAGAATTAAGACCGTGATTCAAACTGTGAGGACAGCCTATTCTAAATAAACAACTTGAGAATTAAGAAAATACTGTTTGGGAAATAAAAGACAAGGTACAAATGAAGATCTTGTGTATTTTTTTTTTTTTACAAGAAGAGAAGAATTAAAAATTAAACAATAGAAGTTTTTATTCTAAAGAGGAAATAAAGTAAAACTACACCCAAACTCAATACAGTCAACTCTCGATTCTACGACCGTTCACGGTTCCCTGGTAAAGGGTCATTATTTCGAAGGGGTCGTTATTGGAATTTTAACAGATTTTGTTCCACCCCTGACCTTCATACGAAAAAATTGCATTTCTTAGAAAACAAATAGCGTGGGTCATCAAAAATTGTTCACAAAATCCAACCAAAAACGTAACCAAATCAAAATAACAATGTTAAACAATAGCATGGGTCGTCAAAAAATGTTCACAAAATCAAACCAAAATAGTAACCAAATCAAAAAATTGAAATAACAATGGCAAAAGCAAGGCTGGCGCGTGATGTAGCGGCAGTCGCGTGCGAGGAAACATTGTCTTGCTTGTGGGAGGGGGTGGACAGAGTCAAGTGCTATTGGCTGGCATTGATGAGGTGGTGTCTATTTTTATACCTGACCAACACCAGTTGCTAGTAATATAGCACTCACAAAGATAATTGCAACGCAGCGACCTAAATAAATGCAACAAACATATTTTACAGCCGATTTCCTTAAACTTTTCAACCATTTTTCTCACATTTTTCATAGTTCCTCAAAAAAGGGTCATTACTTCGAGAGGGACGCTATTCCCGGGGTCGTAGAATCAAGAGTTTACTGTATGTACATTTAACTTGTGAACTTGTCCCTCCATGCACATTCTCCCAGTGAAAAAATATATCATTTGCGGGAATATAAAAATGGAACAAAAGAAAAGTTTTGTGGGAACAATCCGAAACTCACTAATTACAAGTGATTTCTATCTTAAGATATTAATTTATTTATTAATGGGTTGGGGGGTAAGGGGTGCGGTGTTGGGGAACAAGGGCTACCAGGAAGTTGGCGCTCTACTAACAAAGAAAAGAAAATTCACTAATTCATTTCATGTTTTACTAAAGAACAAAGGTGAACTAAACGGAATGTTTGCAATACAATCAAATTTAACAATAAACAAATGGTTTATTATTTTCATATATTTTCAGCTACCTACTCATTTTATAAAGATATATATTTGCTAATAACTGGCTATCGTGCTGTCCCCAATCCCTATTCACCCACGTCAAATGTAAGCGTATAATTTGTGAAGTTATCAAACGGGAACAAATGAAATTGTTTTAACAATCCGGAACAAACGATTGCAATCATAAAAACGTGAATTTTTAAAAGTGTGTGTGTTGGGGGGGGGGGTACCATGAAGTTTCCCCCCTTTACCCATGCAAACATATAATTTATGGACTTATCAAAACGTTACAAACGAAAATGTTTTGCGGAACAATCCGGAACAAACCAAACGAAGAACAAACGATTGCAATAATAAAAACGTGATTTTTAAAAGTGGCCTCTTGGTCAGTAAAGCTCGCCTGCAAGCTCACGCCATGAAGTTTATATTATTTGTCAAAAGTAGCGACTGAAAATTACATAAATTGATGGATATTAAAGTAGTTTTAGTAAGTTTTACATTGTTATATTATTTAACTTTGTGATAGGATAGCGAAAAGTAATCAAACACCAAGGTAAACTTTGTCTTCCACCGTCGCAATTCCCGAACATAGAAAAACTATTTCATATTTTTTTTAATTACTTTAATATTATAATCAACGAATAATAAGTATCAATATTGGATATTATAATCTTCTCTGCCGTCAAGGAATGTAAAGCTCAGAATATACAAAATAAATGTTATTTTACCAGTTGTCCTCTATTAGTGTGAAGCGTGGTCTCTTAACTCATATATGACGTAAAAAAAATTAGGGTGTTAGTAAACAAGGTGTTTAGGAAGTTGCTTGATCGAAAATGGAAAAGAGATATTGGGGATGTGGTGAGGTTATATTATGACGAGTTATACATCCTGTACTCATCACAAGACATTGATAGGATATTGGGGATGTGATGAGGTTATATGATGATGAGTTATATATCCTGTACTCATCACAAGACATTGAGAGGATATTGGGGGATGTGATGAGGTTATATGATGATGAGTTATATATCCTGTACTCATCACAAGACATTGAAAGGATATTGGGGGATGTGATGAGGTTATATGGCGATGAGTTATATATCTTGTACTCATCACAAGACAGTGAAAGGATATTGGGGATGTGATGAGGTTATATGATGATGAGTTATATATCCTGTACTCATCACAAGACATTTATAGGATATTGGGGATGTGATGAGGTTATTTGATGATGAGTTATATATCCTGTACTCATCACAAGACAGTGAAAGGATATTGGGGATGTGATGAGGTTATATGATGATGAGTTATATATCCTGTACTCATCACAAGACATTTATAGGATATTGGGGATGTGATGAGGTTATTTGATGATGAGTTATATATCCTGTACTCATCACAAGACAGTGAAAGGATATTGGGGATGTGATGAGGTTATATGATGATGAGTTATATATCCTGTACTCATCACAAGACATTTATAGGATATTGGGGATGTGATGAGGTTATTTGATGATGAGTTATATATCCTGTACTCATCACAAGACAGTGAAAGGATATTGGGGATGTGATGAGGTTATATGATGATGAGTTATATATCCTGTACTCATCACAAGACATTTATAGGATATTGGGGATGTGATGAGGTTATTTGATGATGAGTTATATATCCTGTACTCATCACAAGACAGTGAAAGGATATTGGGGATGTGATGAGGTTATATGATGATGAGTTATATATCCTGTACTCATCACAAGACATTTATAGGATATTGGGGATGTGATGAGGTTATTTGATGATGAGTTATATATCCTGTACTCATCACAAGACAGTGAAAGGATATTGGGGATGTGATGAGGTTATATGATGATGAGTTATATATCCTGTACTCATCACAAGACATTGATAGGATAATTAAGTCTCACAAATCACAGTGGGCAGGACATTTAGCGTGAATTAGGGAATTTAGAACCGTGTTTAGGGTATATACTGGTAAACACAATGGAAAGAGACCATTGGAAAGGCCCAGACAAGGATGAGAGGATAACATTAGGATATATATGAAATAAATAGGGTGTATTGAGGTGGACTGGATAGAAACTTCTCAATATACAGATATTGTGCGATAAGTTGAACTGGATAGAGCTAGCTTAAAATAAGGATGAGTGGCGTACTTTAGTGTGACAATGAATATTCAAGTTCCTAATGACATACTGTAAGTAATTAAGTAAAAAAGTATTGTAACACGAAAATTGTTTCAGCCTCGAGATGGACCACGACGTTTAAGTGCCCCAAATTTTTAAAAAAATTGAAATTATTTTTGAGTATGTTTCCAAGTATGTCTAGCTGTCTATTTTTATATATGTTTGTATCTATGTCTAGAGAAAAGATAATTTTATATGATTTATCAAATTTGATATTAAATGTGCACACGTCATGGCGATATCGTGATTTCGATTATAGATCAAAAATTAAAAGAAGTTTAAAATTGACATAATTTTTAAAAGTAAAATTTATGTTTTTTTGAAAATGGCTGTAACAATTTCTTTCTAAATTTATATTCGCGCTTACATGATTAATAACACAAATGGTTTTGGCGAAATACTAAGGTATTTTATTAATGACATATTTTTGCAGACTTGATTTTTCTTTAAAAAAATGGCTTTCACTATTGTGTTCAAATTTGATATCTGTAGGAGTGTTTCACTTGATGAATAATTATTAAAGTTTTGTTTTCTTTAAAAATAACATTTAAGGGTGCTTTGGCTACGATTTTTTTTAATTTCAACTATCTAAATATAGCTAAAAATATTCCTAAAATATATATTAGAAGATAGATTATTAAGAGTAAGTTGCTGAAAAAATTTCTTTTGATAATTGTTTTACAAACTATAATAAACTATGTGAAAAGTATATGTATGATTGTGTATCATCATTTATTTTAAAGGACTCTTCGAGACAATATAACTCTTCAATGCTGTATATTCTTTATATATTTCTCTTCAATGCATATCAAAAGAAACTATATAGCCTTTGACCTCTTTTATAGTAACATTCCAAGTAATATATTATTTAGAAAAAACTTGATACGATAATATGTTTTTCATGTACGGTATTTTAATAAGTGACTCTCACCCCTCACCCCAACCATCCCTTTTCTTTTTCTTTTTTTTTTGCATAGGAGTGAGCGGGAATTCCCAGCATTCCTCTGCACAGTTATTATGCTTGGACGGGGAAGAGGAATATGCAGCATGTATGGCATCCTCAAGGAAGGACCAGCTCTGAAGGCGCTACAACTCAAAACAACTGGTTTGATGTTTCAATAAATAGACATAAACAACTACTATTATTTTAATAGGAATTTAAATGTTAACTATTTTTTATAAAACCATACAATATAATTTATTATTAAATTAATATTAATTATACTCACTTTACTGAAAAAAAAATTTAATAGATAAGTCATTAAGTCTTTATTTATATTTTTTAACGTTAGTTGGAACATTTTAGTAGTGGATTATTTATGATTTATAAGAAATGTCAGTTATTAATAAAAATAATAATATACCAGTGTGTTTTTAAAAGTGTATCTATTTACACGTAATAAACTACTTAAGTATCATTCAAAATCAAACCTAACTTCAGTATTGTGTGTATGCTAGTACGGTACTTAACCTTATGTAGACTATGCAAACAAATAATAAATATACGTAAGTAAAATTATATCTGTAAACGACTAATGTATATGTAATAAAACTACACAGACGACTAAAAGAAAATGTAGCTGGCCCTAAATATTAAACTTCTATTTGAATAATAACCGCGTTGGTGATCAAATCTTTTAAGGTGTCGCTCAAGCAATAAACTGGACCATCGATTAAAGGAAGATCGGTGTTGGAATTCCAGCCGGGCGTATTTAAAGTAGTTATTCCTATATAATTGTACCACTCTCCCTATACGCAAATGCTGGTACACTTTATCTATATTCAACCTTTATACTTCTTTGCACTGTAGCGTAATTAGTACCTAATGTTTATAGCCTGACGGTTAGTCAAACGTGATGAAAAAATACTATTGCTATTAAATATCTAACATTCAAAAAAAGAATATACTCAATTAGCCCTAAAACATAAGAATACATGTAAAAATAAGATTTTTATGAATATCAAAAGTAAACATTCCATCAATGAACTCAACAATATTGACCTTTTACTTGCTGGTTGCATAGTAATGAGATTCCTAATATGTTCATCATCAAGTAAATCATAAAGATTGACGTTTTATATTATCCTCCCATACTTGAAGATTTTTATGCCTAAAAAGGCTTCTATCCGTGCCCGTTATTGAGGAATTACATTTTTAAAAGGAATTTAAATGTAAGAGCTTATGTTATTTTGTCAGGTAAATTTAGCTTGCCCTTTATAAAGATAAATTCATTATTGTTAGGGGAGATTCCACTAAATTGTTACGTAGTGTCTAATCATTTCCTGTAGGAGCAGAAAAAAACTATTTTGAGATTAAATTCTTTACCTTATATTAAATGGTACATTTACCTTTTGATGTCAGACATCTATGCTAACAAAATAAATAAGATTAAATAAAGCGATATTTTGAAAATGTATAAACTTTAAAAAAAATTGCATCAGTGCAAATATTTGTTATTAAATACGTGAAACCTGGGGTGGGATACCCTATCTACAATATCCATAAGTAGCGAATTGGCCATAAATGTGTGGTGAATTTGAGCTTGCCCATTTACAGTAAAATAATATTTTTCTTGACGGTTTGGGCGTGTTTCTTTATGGTTACTGCATATCATTAGAAGCATTCCGCTTTTGTGTGAGTCATTGAGGTAACAAAGACATAAAATATCCCCTTTCTTTCCCCAGCACTTTATTTCATCTCTATCATCGGACAAAATAATTGTCAAATATTGCATTAAATTGTCTTACATTTTTAATATAAACAGTTCTCAACCATAATTGTGTCTGAGATGGTTGTAGGTAGCTTAGTAGTCATAAAATATACATATATACGTATTTTGAATTGACTTATTTAAAAGGTGTATGTTGTTTTAAATGTTCGATTATGCAAATTAATTTCCCAATATTTGTATAGAATGGATAATTTAAGCTTTCATTAGCCACACCCATGGCTATATAGAAAAATATGTACACCACCTCTACTATAGACCATGTGACCATCAATATTATACTTACTTACTCTATGACAGCGGTATTCAACCTTTTTTGTTTATGTTTCTCTAGATACAATGTCCCTTCAATTTTGTACCTTAAAAAATGTTGGTGTATAGTGAAAATTGAACATATTATATATAATGCATATAAAATAAATGGAATAGGATACACCCAAAATAATGAACATTAAGTTTTAAAACAGGCATTTATACATAAAATAAATTTTACGTAACCCCCACCCCCACCCCCTTACGATGTCTTAGCCTACCCCGGGGGTACGCAGATTGAATACCATTGATCTATGGCATCAATATCTTTAAAGTTTTTGCCACACTTACAAAAGTACACCACCTATCTTTATCTTGCATTAGTTATATCCAATCCCCCTCATTACACCCTATATCTTTCAGGTACATTCTATTACTATTTTCCTATGTGCCTCTAGGTCTTCCCAATGGTATATTATCAAAGGGTTTGCCAATAAATACCATGAAATGGATTTTGTATTCTCCCAGTCATGCTGCATGTTCTGCCCATAATAATATATGAGACTTCACTATCCTAACAATGTCTTGTGATGAGTACAGACCATGTAATTTAACATTATGTAACCTCCTCCACTCCCCAGTATCCTCGTCACTTTTTGAACCAATTATCTTCCTAAATACTTTGTTTTCAAAAACACTAAAAAAAATTTCATCATGTAAGGTAAGAAATCGCGTTTCACACCCAAAGAAAAATACTGATAGAATATTTTTGTATTTTTTGAGTTTTACATTTCTTGAAAGCAGGGGATATTTCAACAACTCTTTGACCGAGTAGTATTATGCGTTTCCCGACTGTATTATTTTATCAATTTCCATTATAATGTCATTATTGTTTATTATTCCAAAATATTTAAACTCATTAACCATGTGAAATGTTATTTTGTTCGCACTAATATCAAAGTTTTAATCCTCAACCTGTTTTTTGTGTGATCATATACGTAGTCTTTTCAGCGTTCACTTCAAAACCTAATTCCTTACTAACCTCTAATGAAATTGATATTATATATTTGTTAAAATTATAACATATTTCCTAAGTATTGCTTGTAAATTTTAGTATATAAAATTGTATTTTCTAACCAATCATATAATATATTATTATGCAACTTTATTGTGTCGAAATTTGAGCAGGCATTATTGATAAGTTTAAAACTGCAATACATGTATCTATAAATTACTAAACATTTTATATTCGTTTAGAAATAAACTATGAAATATACTACCCCTACCATTCTTACTACAGCAACCAATAGTTATGATATTATATTTTGATTATATCTTTTTTTATTAAATCACTTAACAGCAGCTAACAATATCTTTTAAATAGTACTTATTTAGAAAATACATCAAGAATACAAATTATAGAAATATAAACTAACGCATATTTCTTTTATAATTTAACATATTTACTTAGTCAAACAAGCTAAGCAATGCGTTAGGGCAAAAAATTAATTTTATAGTATTTATAAGTATTTAATATTAAAATACTATTTATTTTTGGGGGTAAAATCAAGTTCGGGATTAAAAGAGTTCGCATATAATGCTAAGTAAAGATGATATATTAAAAATAATAATAATAATAATAATAATAATAGTGATGATAAAAATAATTATAATAATGTTAATAACTGTACTTAAAAAGTATTAAAATAGATCTACATAGTTATTCTTACTATCTGATGATCGCTTTCTGGACCAACTGATCATATCAACTTAGGAAAAAACTAATTAGCAAATCAAGAACAAAAGCAACATTCAGTCCTCTAACGACTTATATATTACTGTAAAAGGGGAATTCCCATTTTCACAAATAATATTAAAAATAATTTGTTCAAGAAATTTTACTCTTGATCTTTAATTTCAAGCTAAGAACTTAAATATGTTTTTTGGATAAAAATTAAGTCTAAATAAGTGAAGTCAAATTTACATGATATATTGCTTTTAGATACTTTTAAAACAAAAATTATATCCATAGTAATAAATGTAATGTAAAACCTTGTCAAGCATCTAGAAGCTATTACGCTCTCCCTTAAACGTCAACACTTCATTTCGTAGACGTAAATAAAGGCGTGAGGAAAAAAATAAAGAGTGGGAGGAGGTCAACTAATACATCACTGTCTGTAAAATGGGACGAGGTGGGGTGTGAAAACCCAACGGACAGCGTTGATGTGAATGCTCATTACTTTCAAGTTGTAACGAGTGATGACTAGACGTACCGGGTGAGGGTTATCCTCCAGAGAGGGGGGTGTAATGGGTATTCACTTCTCTGTCCCTCTCGCACGTACAAAACATTGTGTCCAGACTTTGTCTCTTAATTTCCGGTCTCGGCCCAGATAAGAAACCTGGAGTGAATCCAGGTTTCGGATGGACTGTAGTGCACGGTCGTCGACAGCATTGGGGAGACGCTGAAGGTTGGTAGGTGGTTCTTGTGACAGAATTAAGGTTCAAAACCTCTTCAGGGATGTAATATTGGAGAGATTATTAGGGGTATTATGGTGACAAGAGGGTTTAGAAGTCAGTCCAAGGGGGTATTCTAACATATTGGAAAATTAGTTATTTGAAGAGTATTTTCCTGGGAAAACATGATTACATAACTCAAAAGAGAGAAGTAAGTGAAAGTGAAAAATAAACAATATTCAGAATAGGTATCCGATTTATTATAATTAAAAAAAAAAAGATAAATGCTTTTGATATCAGATTTAAAACTCTAAAAATAATAGTCACAAATCAACTAAATATTAATTGCAGTAAGATAATATCGTCTTACTGAACTACGTCTCTTGGTTTGGATTGATGTTAGAGTGGGGTTAAGGTTCAAATCATATGAAAAAAATTAACGGAAATTTATATCGCATAATAACACCCAATTATACCCTGATCTTATCTTGTAACAAAATATGTGTAATAATATCTAACTGTTATATCAACTCTACATATTATTAGCCACTTTATTGGTCAAATGTTCTAAGGTGTCTTGTAATTTACTAAACTCCCATTGAATATTACTTGCTAAGCCATCAGTCTCGTATTTTTCAGTTTTCCGAGGATGTAGATTTTGGGACTTTGTTATTAATCAGTTGGGATGAGTTTTTTCAAATAGCTTCTCTCGTGTAAAAATTAACTCTAAATTCGATCTTCCTCACCCTTATCCCACTTGCGTAAATAATATAAGCGTAGAGCAAGTAGTAAAACGTGATGACTAAAAAGAAGCTAAAAAATTTTAAGACTACCAAAGTTAATATATAATTCAATAATTGGTTTTGATTATGCTTGATACGGTGTTCGCTTAGGATATAGTTGTATAATATAGCAATCTTATGTTTTCTTTCTCTTATTAAAAGAAAGTATTGTAATGGTGAAATTCTTTTACCTAGAGGTTATGATTAATCTTTACATTTTATGTACATCCGAACCAAAATAAATGGTACTAACCAAACGTAAAAACTTTCTCTTATTGCTTACTAGCTGTTTTATCCATTCTTCACACGGTTAAAAAACAACCAAACTATCAAACTAGAGCTTTCAATACAGGGCTGTCCACGTTTTGTTAGTTCCTCGCTGTACAATCCCGAGCTAATTATGGCAAACACAAAAAAATCAGTGTAATTAATAAGTTAAAATAAATTAAATATTAAAAAACAAATGTTAACTTATCCATAAATTGAGTGCTCAAACTAACACAATCCAATATAAACCAAATCTTTACCTAATCACAATCAAAATATAAGATAAATAAACTACAAGACATTAATACATAAATTTGTTTGAAATAAGAGCATCACTGTTCCCCAAAGAGCATAAATTAATGATATATTATGTTACAGAAACATATGTAATAATAAGTGCCATGGTTTCCAAAGATAGTTACAGTTCACCGAGTTCTTTCGCCATAATTTGTTTATTTTTATTAATATGTCGGTACTAGATAGACACTATATTTCGATTATTAGCTTTGTTATCGTGATGCTAATGGATCCCCTTTAAGATAATCTTTAGTTTATATAAGTGTTTAAATCTAGATTTTTTTCGTCTTGCTATACAAAATTCAAGCTTTCTACAATATCGGGAAGTGATTTTTTTTACTATATGTAACTTCCAATTACAAAAATTCCAGCTTTTATAATTATTCGGGTGGAGGTACTTTTACAAATTTGTCAAATTTAAATCTTATTCCATGCCAAAAAGAAGAGTTTATGATAATTTTGTAAATATTTGAATCTACTATCCCATCTCCCCACCCTTTTTCAGTTAACACGTTCCAATATTGAGAATTTAAGATTTATATGATTATCTTATACTAAGAATAGTTGCGTACTTGCCAAATTTCAATTTTAAACAACATTCAAATTTGTCAAACTGTTTCAGATCCGTTACCAGAATAAGACAATTATAAACATAAGAACAAAACGAATTGTAATTTTTTTTTTTCAGAAACTTATAAAACGTAAAGATTCATCATAATCTTAAGGTAGAAAATGTTCACGATTAAAAATACTTTCTTTTTATATGAGAAAATAAAAAGTGGATTTTACAATTTTGTCCATCCCTGGTAAAAATTCTGAATCTGTTTGATGGATTTTCACCAAACTTGATATTTAGATGGTAAAGGGTAATAATTCAGGAAATGTCTTCTGTATTGGACCTAGCCAGCCAATTATGGGTAGTTTATTAACGAGTGTATTTTGTTAATACTAAATATTTTGAAACGGCTCAGACTATTTGTTAAAATGTATATCTAGGGTGTGTTTGACCTCAAAAATAATAATGTTCACTTGATTTTCAGGTACAATATTTTTAAATAATTATTTATTGATGAGTGATTTTTTAAATTAGAAACATTTTGAAATTTGGTATATTGATTTTATCTAGAATATACATATCAGGCGAGTGTTTGAAAGGACAAATTAAACTGTATACCTGTTTTGGAAATACATTTTTTTAAGAGTATATTACTGACGAAAGGTTTATTTAATCTTTAGTAGAAAATTTGAAATGTTTAGGAAATTGCCTTTGAAGATTGAGATCAAAATGCTTATCTAGTAATAGTTTTTCATGATAAATAAGAATACTTTTCTTTTTTTAAATATTTTAAATATCTAAGAATGTTCTACATATAACTAATTTTCGAAAATCATAGATTTGTTAAAAATAATTGGGAGACTTGGTTTAAATTAGTATGCAAATCGTGTGTATTGTGTTTAACCAGATTATGTATTTATTTTTACAAATACTTTTTTTAAGTGTAGTTAGTTTACTGTAAACCTATTTTTTAAACACGTTCTTCTAAGTTATAATAGACAATATGAGAAAGTTTGTGCTATCGTCTAGTACAATTTATTTTTTCTTATTCTTATCTTACCTTTACAAGGACGGTCCAAACGTTTAAGAATCTTATGAAATAAAGTTAAATATTTAGCTACTCTTATCATTCGTAAATCCGATATGTTATAAAATAGGCTCCAAGCTAAATAAAAGTATTACATTATCACAAACTACAGAAAAGATAGTGACTGTATCAATAAGTTGACAAAAAACTATAAAATGCATAAATAATTTTGACTAAACTGATAATAAGTTAAGTCCTCCCTTATTTCCTATAATTTTAAATAAAAAATTATTCATTGTAAATAATCCATGACTTTACAAATATTCTTAATATATTCTCATTCATTTTAAAATGCTATGGATAGTTATAAAAATAAACTATCTAACAATGTTGATAAAATCCTCGTAATTTAACTTGTGTTATTTAAATTAACATAGATAACAATACAATTTATGAAATTATGTTGATGTGGGTAAAAATGTTGAAGAAATAAAATACTATGAATAATTGTGAACACATAGCTAAGCCCAAATCAATTTTGTGGTCAGTAGCCTAATATCGGAAACAGGGCTAGCACATTTATGAAAATTGACGAGGCTTTAACTTTGGCGCTGAACTAATCTAAACACAAATACATATCAAACCAACAATATTTTCATAAACATAGGTATAAATAACGAAGCTTAAGAAGATGAAATTTAACATAATGCAGCTTAAAATTTCTTAACCTAACAAATATTTGCCCAAATTAACAATTTAGCAAAACATAACTTAGCCTATTCTAACGTTTCTTAGCTATACTTACTTTTACTTTTCCTTGTTAAACACTTTGACTACCAGTATATATTAACTAATTTATTCTAATTAATATCCAAACAATACTTTATGGGTCCGAAATTTTCGCTTGAATAAATATTTGTAGCTGTATTTATGTTTTGTATAAATTGAAAGTTGCCTATATCTGTCAATTTTTATTTTAGCATATAGGGAAGTATTGTAATCGTGCAAATGTATGTATTATTTATAAAAATAAAGCTTGACCTTTTATGTGATTACAAACCCAAAAGGGTGAGTCTTAATACTATGTACGTCCCTGAGTGTGTGTGTGTGTGTGTGTGTGATTGTACCGAAATGGTTTGATGTATTTTGATTAAACATAATATGTAGTTATTGTTCAATCATGCCTAAAGCCTAAATAGGAATTTTGTTCCTAGCTTTAATATTATGAATGGTTTATAGACAATTGATTTTTTAATTTTTAATTTTTATAAAATAGCTTTAGATATTTTGTGTGAATTGTGTATTTTGGAAGATTTAACATTATGAATGGTTCTGAAAGTAAATAGCTTATTGATGACTCATTTTTAAAAATTTGAATATATTAAAACTGCTTTCACAATTTTGTGTAAAACTATATTTGGGGAATATTTTACATTATAAATAACATTATAGACTTGTTTTTTAAATAAATATTAATCTTAGGTTTTTTCAATGATGGATAATTTTTGTAAATTTGAAATTTACGTATAAGAAAGTATTTATGATTCTGTATTTACATTTATTTTAATTTGCTTTTATTATATGCACGTTTAAATAAAAATGATATTTAACGACGTTGCTTATGTTATTGGGATGAAGGCTTTTTTTTTTAAATGAATTGTACCCACACTAGCACTGGAGAGGAGAGGATGAAACACATTGTTAAATCTTATATGTAAAACCAAACCAACTGGTATTCAGACGTCATTCAAACCTTGACCTCCACGTTAACAATGACCTTGTGCAATTCAAGCCTTAGACCTCTTAGCCACCAAATTAACAAATACATTTTATAAAAATTAGTTTATATTATTTACAATTTATAGGAATTTTATTATAATTAGCTTAGATAAATAAAATCTGAACTTTATATATTAAAAATTCAATATCTATTTTTAAGATTTTAATAATAGATGAGTAAATTATCTGAAGAACTGTCTTGATTATTTATACACTAAGTATTTCATATTTTTTATAACAATTTATTATCGATTAAATAAAAAAAAAATCGATGACCCCAAACTTATATGCAATTAGAACATTTTACCACCTACGGTGATATGATGTGAGAGGTTAACCACAACCTCATCTAGCTATGGCTTGGTTAACCAGTAACTATGGAAGCAAAACATCACAGTTGAATTTTCATCTCCTAGATGGTAGGATGTTCCAAGCAGCAGAAGCAAGGTCGACGTATGTTTAGGTCTAGTCATACTTTGACTTGGAGATTGTCTAAAGTGATTTAGGTATTTATTATGATTTGTTTTTATATAGCACTGCGTACTAGTACCTGTTCAGGTTATATGCCTATTTATTAAGATGTAACGAACAAATTGACGAGTGTTTAAGGGTTATGGTAAAAGTTGAGGCCTCAGACAAAACCAGTTTGAGGACGTAATTGTGAACGTAACATAAGGCTTAATAATCGCATGGCCCAAATCTGTGATCACGTGGTCTAAGGCGTCTTTTTGAACTAGATTGGGTTACTGGATACCAAGAAGGTGATATTTTATACGGGAGAGGCGGTTTTCTTCCAGTTAATTATCATTTCTCTCCACATAAATGCGGGCGCACTTAATTTAACCTTCCCTCATCTTGTTTAGCTGAATCTGGTATTAACATAAGGTTATAACAAAGGTTCTTAAACTTTTTACCATTACAGACTTCAATGGATGGTCCAATACGTTCCCATACCCTCTTTTCCATACTATCTAAATCATCTTCATCAACGGTCCTATTAGGTACCAGTATATCCTTAAAAGATATCAATAGCGTGGTTTTAATATACAAATAGGTAGCTAAGAACAGAACAGATGAAAGGAAATCATAAATATATTATCATATTTATTTATAGAAAAAATTGTAAATCACAAATACACAAGCTATAACTATATATTCCTACTAAACCCGTTAAATGACAGCTATAAAGCTACTAGATATATTTTCAAGTATTCATACGTCAAGTCATGTGATCTGCTTTTCAAATAATGGTGCTATTATATAAGGGTATTCTTATGAAAAATAAACTGTGAGCACAGGTTATCAATAAAAAATATATTTTATGTGATTCCATAAATACTTAGGTTGAATAAAGTTTAAGGAATTTTAGTTCATCCACGGTGGGTCTATTCAATTTGTATTTATACCAATATCGGATGTATAAAAACTGGCTGCTAATGTTGTTTGGGTGGTATTTCTTATCTTATACCAGCAGAAGTACCCAGCACTGCCCGGGGTAGAAACGCAATGAATTGAGTGATTACCCTAGGACACGCTATTATTTTAGCACAATAACTTATTACCCGTTTAGGTTATACGCATAAGTACTAATTACGCTAATGAGCAAGAAATATCGAAAGTTAAATTTAAAGGAGGTGAGCCCTCATTTGCCTGGAAGGAGTATGGACATTAAGGGAAAATCACCCTAAGTTCACCTGGCTGAAATTCCAAACTCGATCTCCCAGTTCTCGGAAGTTTAGCTCAACATGAAACTAGCGCGTTAGCCAACCACGCCATGGAAGTGGGTAGCAACGCTATTCTTTGCTTTAAACGGACAGAGAAAAAGTCTTAATTATATTTCTTCTCATCTAGTTTTTAATAAATTAAATAAAAATCAGGTCAAAAATTCCCGCCTTGAGGTGCACATATTGGTACAAGGGGCTCCCAATTTTAAAATTTCAGACCTCCATGTGCTGTTGATATTAATCAGCGTTATGACAGACAGATAAACAAACTTATTTTATTAATAAAAAATAATTTGGTCAACGGTAAAATAAACAAAATGTTTCTTAAAGATGACAAAAAGTTAAAATATTAATTAAAATTAATCGTTTGGTAAATATGTTCAAATGATAATAGAAAGAACTCAAGATTAAAAACATACATTTTTCAATACATTAAAAAAATTATTAATATTATTATTATTATTATTATGTTAATATTTTGCTGAAAATAAGATTTAATAATGACAAAATAGAATTGTAAAGGTAACTTAAATAGCATGCGCCTGTATTGGCATGAAGAGAGAATGTACAAACCATAGTTAAAACTGTATCTGGCAATCTCTGCTGAGATTCAAACCCCATCCATCCTATCAAGGTAACCAAATGCAATATGAATTTAACTCTTGGAATTGTCTTACCGCCATTAATTGTGGAATTGTGGTAGTAAATTCAAATGATAAAACTAACTATCAAAATGTAGCTAAAAATCCAACAACTTCTCATTATGACTAGGAGTGTGGATAAAGTATCGATACTTAGCTTTCGATACCAATATTATTATGCTCGATACTTTTAATCATACTAGTAGCTACACCCCGTTATCATATTGATATTATTATTTGGTTTTATTCATATAGCCGTCTTATTAATTTAATAAGTTTATGCCCCGACTCTGAAAGCCTGATTGAATGTTATGTTTACTTAATTTGGAAATGATCTAGATTATTACACTTTGTATGATATAGTAGAAATCCAATTATAATAAAAATATGTTATTTATTAGATCTTGATAATTACAGACATCCTAAATATATTGAGGAGAAACTATATAGTTATTTTCGTATGTATACAAAACTATAAAATATTAATTTCAGATACAATTTTCTGTTTATTCTGTCGATACTGTTTAACTAATGCTATCAATACTTCTCTTTTGAATACAGTTTACGATAAAGACCCTAACCTGACCTGAAAGAAGTTCTTTAGTGTGTCGACGCTTCAAAAGATGGCAGAGTTGTCTCTAATAAGGAACTTCGTTAGCTGAGGTAAAAAAGTTTGTGATACCTTTATTACGTGGAGTTTATAACTTTTTATGAGGCCCTGGTAGTTTTATGAAAGGAAAGGTGGAGGTGTGTTTTATGAACTAGATTTAAAATTACGTCCTTCCAACTTTTGATAGCTTTCTGCAGCTAAATACACCTGGGAATCCTAATAAAGTACCACAATGAATCGTAATTTTTTTTATCATGACATATACAAAATAAAACATTTCAAGAAAATAATAGTACACGGATAGCATTACCACAATGTATTAATACTATAAATTGAGTTTTTTAGTATGTTTTGTGAAGGTTATAAATTACATAAGAATATTAATCGAGTTCACCTTTGATTCCTCTTAGCATCCCATAATGTTGGTTAGAGAGAACTCTTTTCTTCTACCTAAGTCAAAAACACTAAGGTTGATTTTATGTTATTTCTATACAAATTTAGTTGACATACATCAAGCTCTTCAGCTGGTTAGTGTTTCCTGAACCATCTGGTATAAATACCATGAACTAAGGGAGTTCAGGAAGTGTGGTTATTCATATTTATCTTCCACAATTAAATTATCTGAGTGAGCGTGAAAAAATCTACTAATTTTGCCGGAAAGTTATTTTTATATATCTTTCAAGATTATTCTACATGTCACAATCGATTTGGGACAAACGACTTTACTTTCCTTCCAAAGGAACTTGTGCCACGGATCTTTATCTCTCTAGAAAAATCCTTCAACTTCAGCTGGGTTTGAACCCACAAACACAGAGAGCCCTGATGCCAGCACTTTACCCTCATATTACCGAGGGTTACACCTGAAAGCGCTTTATAATAGATTTTTATTGATGATTCTTGCCTTGTACTATTTTTTTAATTTACGTATTATTTCAATGGCTCTTCCGTAGATATTCCCACGCGGATGTAGCCCAGATGTATGGCTGATCATAAATACACCAATGATTTATAGTTTACTATTTATTAGATACAACTACTCGATAGTTACATAATAGTTCTCTAGTTACGGCTTGGTACACTGATAACATGACTGAACGAAAAGATAGAAAGGTGTCAGCAGACGGGAATACGCTATTATTATATAATTAGGTCTGAAATCTGCGATCATAGTTCGCACACGCACTTCTCACAACAAAGTTGGCAGTCATATTTTAGTGGTTCATTCAAGGATACAGCTTATTTCTGCTCGACATGTTCTTAAATATATTTTGAAAAGTTTTTGTAACTTAATACATGTTAATTATAAATCATTACGATTAGTAATAATTTAAAAATATACAAAAGCAACAAATACAAGTAAGTAATATTCAAAATGTGTGTTTTAATACATATTTAATAAGTTTAGTCTTTAAATAGGCCTATGGAATTTTTAGCTTAAAATTAAAATATATACAGACCTAATTAAAAGAAATATCTTACAATCCTGCCATATCATCTTAGATGAAAATTATTTTAATTTATTTAAACAAATATACCAAGCATTTTGTTTTTTTAAAACCACGTCTTACTATAAGTTACATTTGGGTTATACTCTTATTTACTATTAATGCTAATTCGTTTAAATAAGAAGATTATATTTATAGGTAGTGTACCAACATTTGCGAGGAGGGAGAGTGGAAAACAATATTGGAATAAACACCCTCAATACATCAGAACGAGATTAGAACCTTGATCTCCCCATCATCAGTAATTTATTCTGTGAACGTTTTGCCTTAGACTATTTGTTCACCGAAGTGGTCATCAAGCTTATTGCTCAAGGAATAGAACACAAATTAAAAATAATATATTGTTAATTATTGATGTTTGAAATTCAACACTGTGTCAATAACTGTAGCACATGTAAATGAAACACTCTATACAAATGAGTGCCACCCCACTATCACAATAATTTTGTGATTTATTTGTGATTGTTTTCTATAATTAACATTTTCTGTAGCTAACTGTTGTTGATTGGAAATAAACATTCCCATATTACGAGCACAATTTAACATTTCATAAAGTAACTGGAATAAATTTGTTCACAATAACATAGTTTTAAACCAATACCTTTACAGCTACTGGACAAATGAATCTACACAAAAGTATATTCGGTTTCAATAAATTTTATAATTTTTGTTTATAATTCGTGTCTTACTACCCATTTGGGATATCTACGTATTTATACTAATGAAGTGTAGATAGGTAGGGTATTCTGTATAATAAATCGACCCGCATTTTTATCAAAGGAATGTAGGAAAAAATATGAAGAAACAAATTGTATTAGGTCTAATTTCAGCCAAGAGTTTGAACCTGGGGCTCCCATCACTATGAACCCTAGCTAAGCCTCTGAACGTTCTCACCTGCGAAGTTAAAGAAATGTGTTTCCAATGGCACGGAGGAAAAACTAGATAATGTTTGAGAATAATGAAGACCTTAGCACAACAGTCTCAGATTTTAACCTTGATATCTCAGTCACCAGAAAACCAGACAAGACGAGACTTACACCTTTGACTACATTCCCACGATCAAGACTTAAGCCGGTATCACGATCAACTTAACATAACGTTCACTTAAAGTTAACTTAACTTAAGAAAACTGTAGTGTGATCACGATTCACGTAACTTAACGTAACATCTCGAGCCAAACATCTGCATTCTCGAGTATTTTCCGTGATTTGTAATATTTGTAAAGTGATGAGCGGTGAATATCTACAGTTTTCAATAGATAATAAATATTTATTATTCAACTTTTTTGATAAATTTCACTTTCCTATTTTAGTTTAATTATATAGTTTCAATGTCTGACCTAAATAGCCCTGTTGACGTCACTCGCACAATGATTGGCTGGTTATATCACGTGATACCCTTCAAGTTATTTTCACTTAAAGTGAAATACCTCCCAGGACATCTCTTACGTTAAGTTAACTGCATCGTGATCGCTTCCATTTAAATACACGAGGAGATCCTGTACCTTAAATTACGTTAAGTTAACTATAAGTTAACGTTAAGTTGATCATGATACCGGCATTATAGGATCCTATATAATATTTAAAACCTGTGTGTGTACAATTACAAAGAAAAGTTTAGTTTTTTTTTTTCGTGAGACTGTGTGATGATAGTAAAAATGGAGTTATGAGTCAGTAGGAGACTTACACCTAGCTTAAGTCTAATCAACCAGAACAATGGGATAATTCCCCTTAAGAGATAAATACCCAAGGTACCAGCTAGGAGTCGAACCCAAGACCCCTAGGTTTGTAGCCAGGTTCAATGCCCAGTGCACTACACCACGGGGAAGAGAAGTAAAAGATAAACCCTCTTCGGTGGCTGAAGGGTCTAGGGCGCTACTATCGTAGTCGACTAGACTGCCGATGATGGGGAGATCAAGGCTCGAATCTCGGTTGGGTGTACTGAAGGTGATTTTTCCTAATTTGTTTTCTACTCTCCCTCCACGCACATATGGGTACACTTCCTCTAAATATAGCCTTCCTAATACCTAAAACCATTCGCGTAGTTAGTACTTAAGCGTGTAACCCTAACAGGTGTTTGAATAAAAATAAAGTATTATTATTATCACCGCGTCTTACTACCCACTACTATAGTTACATACGCTAATGTGTAATGGTAGGGTGATTGTGAGATGAAATGGAGGACCAGCAG
This sequence comes from Timema monikensis, assembly GCA_902151445.1. Taxonomy (NCBI): domain Eukaryota; kingdom Metazoa; phylum Arthropoda; class Insecta; order Phasmatodea; family Timematidae; genus Timema; species Timema monikensis. Next base: position 10,795 of record CABFVZ010004542.1, on the reverse strand, counting down.
TTTAACGTGGGATCCAAACCACGGTGGAGGCCTGACATTCCTCACATTCACAAGTTGTTATTAATACACATCTTGTCAGAGGTGAAGGAAGAGTTTGGCAATCAGATAAATCTGTGCCGGGACCGAGGATTGAACCCCGGACCCTCAGCAGAAAAGTCCAACACCTTACCCCTAGCAGGTCACACTTATAAAAGGAAATGACGGTTATCTTACGCTACTCTTCCCCACACCATCGTTTTTCTTAACCGAATGGCATATTTGACCTTGAAATATACAGTATCTAATATAGGTTGCCGTGTATGTAGATTTTTAGCCGCTCTGTGGGAACAGATTTTTGCCCAGGGTATACTAAGGAGGTTGATATTATGAATAAGTGGAGCGAGAGGAAATCATAACCTTACACAAGACTAATTAACCAAACCATAGTGACCATAAAAACAGGTCCCTTTTCGGGGAAATAAAATACCTATTTTACCACCGGTATCTAAACCCGGACCCTTTTGATCAGCTGACCACTAGACCAATAAACCGGTCACTGCTTATATTATGTACGTATAATTAAAAGGCTTATCGGTTTTCAGCAGATTCATGTGATCTATTTTTATTGGAATATTCTATCCGGATATAACTCAACCCTCCATTGCTGTCAATTTACTACTTATTAAGTCTAATAAAAAAATCAAGCATGAAAATCATAAAGACCTCACTTTATATGTATCTATTAATATTCATAAAATATCATAAAGACCTTACTTTATATGTATCTATTAATATTCATAGTTGATTAATTTTTTTACGGCACGATTTTTTTTACCCTTGCCTTTCATTATTTTTAATTACACTAACCGACGTTATTACACCAGAGAGCAATTTTAATATGACAAAACATTTCTGATTGGCTCCGAACCATTTGATTTGTCGGCGCGACAATCGTCCCGCCATGTGTAATAAAACAGCTGGCGGATTAGTTTCATGGCCAGTAACACTCAAACAGGACAGATTTTCCGTGATTAACGTTACTTCTAATGGACGCGACTGACTGGTTTGGGTTGGACGCGATAGACTCGGAAATACCGGAGGTTGAGTCTATAGGGCCCGGGTACAAATCCTGGTGGTTTAAAAGTTATTTTGCACGAAAGGACAACTGTTTCTATTATCACCATGGTCTGGTTAGGCTTACGATCTCTATTGGTTTCACACTTTCATAATCACAATCATCACACCATCTAATTGTGGGTACGACAGACATGTAGACAACCTCAAAGGTATACTCTGGGCAACGTTATGTTCCCACAGAGCTGCTAAAAGTATTCATACACAGGCGACCGATCTATATACTGCATATCTCAGTTTAATATGCCACACGCTAAATATAACAACCAATTATTTTGTCTACACACTAACTCAGCTAATTACTATCCACACCAATGGTCGCGTGGGCCAGACGTAAAGCTCGTATTGTATTGTTCACGGGTGATGGGTAAGTATGAGTTTAAAATTTTGTGTGGGTAACTTTCAACTCTCCCCCCAAACAAATGTATATAGATTTTCTTTGAATATTATCTTTTTTGTCCCTACCTCACTAAAGAATTTAAAATGTGTACATCCCAGATGGGTAGTAGGATACCATGGAATGAATGTTGGTGGCTGCGTGCGGCTAAAGTGCAGAGGTATTGCCGTATTTAACCTTATAGTAGCCCCAGCTACTATTAACAACTTCATTTTGTGCTCCAGCTACAGTTGGAGCTCCTGGTTATCTTAACTCCAGATAAAAAACAAACAAAAATACTAGTTAAATTGAAATTTAAACAAATAAAAACAAAATCTATTAGGAAAATAATTTTATTTTTATTCTTAAATAATAAAACACAATATTAAAGAACATTAAATATTATTAACAATTCTTCGAATATATGTTCCATCCACAAACAAGTAAGCCCGGATTATTAGGACACATTTACCCCCGTTACAACATGAGTCCCCAGCTATTATCACGTCCCCGACTAGTATTAGTGAAAATACGCTAAACAATAGCTTGGCAAGCCACTTCGGTGGCCTCATGGTCTAAGGCGCTACTCCGCAGCAAACAAAACTTCCAATGACAGGGAGATTGAGGTTCGAATCTTGGTGGGTGCACCGAAGGTTGTTATTATATTATAGCTTTCCATTCTACCTGCATGAAAATACGGGTACATTTCCTATAAATACAGCTAAAACTATTAGCATAATATGTATACAATCATTTAACCCTAACGTGTAGAAAGATGCGGTGCTAAAGAGGTCAGGGTTATAGTCCCAGAAGTGTTTGCTAACGATGTATTTTTCACTGGATAGTTTCCCACTCTCGCTAAACGCAAATGTTTTTACATTTTCTCTAAATACTACTTTTATCACTATCATCCCAAACAAAGATAATGTATACGATTATTTTCTTATCCCCGCTTCTTACTACCTGTCCGAGTTGTACGCTTATGTACTAAGTACGCTACTTGTTTTTAGGAATGAAGAAGGTTATATTTATAAGAAATGTACATCAATTTGCGTCGAGAGAGCTTGTAAAAACTATCATCAGCACACGCAACCGTGTTTTGAACCTCGATATTCACGTTATGGGCAGTCCAGTCCAGTCTACTGCGATAGTAGCGCCTTAGAACATGTGGCGACATAAGCAGGTACCCCAAATATCGTCATTAAATTTTGAAGGACTGGACGGGTAGTAGTACCATATTTGATTAATATTACAATTAAAGGTTGGCGCGCACATGCCCATATTTCTTCTAATTGGCTCATTTATATAATATTTTGTATGTAAATTAGGAAAACCTTAAATAGGTTATATTTAGCGAGCAAGTTATAGGAAAATAAATCTCAGTAAGCCCCATCAGGATTCAAAACCTAACATCCCCGTAACAAGTGAACCAGACTAGCAGAGCTTTACGTTTATATTGCTTGCCCAACGAGCTGGGGGAAGGTTGTAATGTGAGGGACTCTAGAAAAAGGGTTTTGCAGTTTTTAGAAGAAAAAAAATATCTTTTGGTAAAAATAAATCAAATAGTGCCTCAGTAGATATATAGTTTAATTTTCTACATATGTTAATATCAACAGTTCTGAATATCTGTCATGAGCATAGTGGCATTACATGATTTTTAATTAATAGGAAAGTTGTAGCTAAATTCCAGGATATCCATGACCAAAATTCAAGAACTTTTGAAGTCAACGTGTGAAAAAAATTAAACCTAATGTTTCTAGTGGAACAATGTTTGATTTACTTTAACTAGAAAAAAATGTTTTAATATATAAACGGCAAAAAAGACTTACCTTTTCTATCGTCCCCGTCACCTTAACATAATGAGTTATGAAGTTTAAATCTGAGGTTGGCTGGAAATGATGTCTCCTGTGTTCTAGTTTCAAAGAACACATATTTATTAGCACACTCAATCTTAGTGACATAAATTAAGAGGAAGAGACCAAACAACTTTTCAGTAAGTTGATAAACGTCCACTTTGAATTAAACCAGTCTAATATAACCATTCTAATAACAATAATGACGAATACTTTACCTAAACGAGATAGTTATAACATAGAGGTTATAGTTAATGCTTTAGTCATACTCTCAAGAATATAAGTTAACATTTTTTTTTTAATTAAAATTTTCAAAGTGAACAGGGAAGAAAAAGCTTATGAAAATAGTTTAAAATACATAGTTGAATACTTTCTGGTCCTGTGTCCCACCATTTACCACCAAGGAACAGAATAAAGGAAAGTAACTGAAACTGTAAAATAGCCGTTACAGGATCCTAAAAAAAAAAAAATGGATGCACACCTTTCTCCTTCACCTCCATTAATATAAAAACAATTGCGGTGTTGTAAAGTTATAGTAAAATCTACAATTTAACAAAAAATAAATATTAATAGTACCACTTTAAATCCACAATATTGAGTATAAACATGATAAATTAAATTATCAGTTGTAGGCTTAGCAGCCCTAGCTCATTAGACTCAAGAAAAAATCCATCAAGTTTGATTATAAGTTAGTGAGGTCCTTGAGTTTGGTGTTTATTACAAGTGGTTTTGATTATATGCACCAATTTATTTCGCTTTAGTCTTAAGTCCCCTCTTTTAGTAATATCAAGTCGGCTTCTTTTTTTCTGTAGCAAATCACTTACAGCACTAAAACTACATTTTGCCAAATATGAAGATGGGAATGGTAACAGTAGCTATCTTGCCAAACAAGTATTTATTATTATTATTATTATTATTATTAGCATCGCGTCTTACTACCCGTTCGGGTCATACGCACTTACGCTAATGTGTAATGGTAGAGTGATTGTGAGATGAAATGGAGGATCTGCAGTTTAACGTGGAATCCGAACCACGGTGGACGCCTGGCATTCCACACATTCACAAGTTGTGATTAACACACGTCTTGTCAGAGGTGAAGGAAGGGTTTGGCAATCAGAACCAAGCCAGTTGAATTCGGGTATCTAATCTCTGTCTCACCACAGAGCCTTTTATTTTGAATATAGTTTTAACATACTCATAATTTTGCATTTCTGACCATTCGTCTTGGTACTTTATGCCCACTTCAGACAGATCCACTAGCAAGGGCTGAGTTAGCCTGGATAGAAAGTTCATGAAGAAAAACGAGAAATATTTTCTTATTGTACTATTTCTGAAATCCCCCCCCTCCCCCCCTATATATTCAAATTACCCCATGTGGGGCATTCCCCGCACGTTAAGAATCACTGGTCTGAGGGGTCTTTCTCATTATAACAGATTGGTATTTATGGTGACGCTGAAGTTATAATCCCCGCCAGGTGTCCTCGAAATGTGTTTACCTATATGGTCCCCCTCTCCCCCTCTTCACGTGAATGTGAGTACATGTCTTCTAAAATCCTATCTTACTCATCCCTACCCAAATAGTATAAATTTTCTGATACCCAGAGTAGAACGCAGTTTAAAAAATCAAAACAAGGACTGTTTTTCATGTAAATGGAACGCTACTGTGATTAGGCATCTCAAAGTGTGAGGGACTGAGATCGAGCCCTGACACAAGCTGTCAGGGTCATGAATCCTAGCTGTTCTCTTAAGTCCTAACCCTAGGGGTTCATGGAAAAAAAAAA
>CABFVZ010004541.1:32424-47353 GCA_902151445.1 Timema monikensis | reverse complement strand
CCCCTTTACCCCGTAACCTTCTAAATGACTAATCAAGTGCCACGCTTCGTAACCGCTAAAAAACCGAAATGTGTGTTTACAGTTTTTATACATTGCTTCCCTCGCTTAAGAGATAGACTACCCTGTTCCCGGAAAAATAAGGAGTGCAACAGAAAAAGTCCCATTTAACCTTATTAGATCTTTTTGAGATTTCTCTCAGCAAAAAAACAAACAGACAGGCAGACAAAATTTCTAGAAATGTATTATTTGGCTTTCTTGTTGTCTATGCTATCTATAAGAAATATATACTCCACAAAAATTCATATGTACGGACAAAGCTTATTATATACATGGATATTAGTAGAATCAGAACCCAGTGAAAATACAATTTTATTTACTAGCAAAGGGATTGATTTAATAAAGTTAGTTTTATATTTCAAAATATAAAGTTTAGTTAACGTCGTTTTTTGAGTGAACCCTCTAAGGAGGTGTTTTAAGACCCTATATAGTAGAACAAAGATCTTAGGCCACAGACAGATAATATCCCCAGACACTCAATCTCCAGGTCAAAATTGTTGCGCTCCTTTTGGTAGCTTGAGTCCTTCAACACTAGGATCGCTACGTTCAGTCCTTTTATCACCTAGCACTGACATTGGCGAGCCCCAGTGTTAAAGGACTCAAGCTGGCAAAAGGAGCACAGCGAAAACCCCCATAAGGTTGAGAGACTGTTTCTATTATTTATTTGTCCGTGAGCAATGCCAATAATTCCTATAGAAAAAAGACAGTAGATTTAATTAAGACTTTATTCGCTGCATTTCATTATAAATCGTTGTGTTTTAATGATGAATTGTGCACTGTCCACTATGCATTTTTTACTATTAGCTAATCTTTTTGGATGAATATAAACCCTTTGTTATCTATTTAAATGTAAAATCAAATGGAATAAAGATGTGATACCTCACTTGTGTATTTACTATTTGCCAAATAAAAGCACTTTTCAGCTTTTTTGAAGAATACGAAACTAACAACAAGGTGAATGTAATCTGTAATTTTTATTTGTCAAAGAAACACTATTAACATACTAATATTAATACGAAACCACAGACCTAGACCAAAAAAACTCTTTGTATTTAAGATTGAAATGTATTCTGGATTTGCAGTTGATCAGATTAAAAATAAAACTAATAATATTTATTCAATAGTAGAATACACCATTTATCACGTGGTTTAAGACAGAATATTTGAAAATCCATCAATTTTATTAGTTTTAACAGGGAAAAAATAGTCTAAATCCGTTCTGAGTAAATAAGGAGCGTATGAATTAAATTCAAGTCTAAATTGTTTCTGAGATTTTCGAGATTAACAAAAACATGCAAACACAAAAAAAAAAACTCTTAATTTAATATGCAAATGCAAACACGCTAACAGAGACACTGTTACGTGGAGGCATCATTGCAATAAACCTACAAATAAATACAGTAATTTAAATTTACCAGCTAAGAAATCACGGGCCATTCCTTGTACCCACGTCAACCAACCAACGAATGTTTTTTTACAACACTGCTTCGTTCACTGATGAGATAGAATGTTGCTATATAGCTTAACCCTGTTCCCAGAATAATAAGGTGCATAACAAAAGAAGTCTCGTCTTAATCAGATGATTACTTTTGAAGTTTACTGGCAACAGACAAACACACAGACAAAAATTCTAAAAATGGATTATCGGTTCTTCTTATTGTTTATACTACCTAGAAATAAATAGAAACTTGTATTGCACAACATAACTTAAAGTTTTATTATAATGTATATATTACTCAGAGACGAACTTCAATAACTTACATTGATTAACTAACTAAGAAAGATGTTTTATGTTAAATTACTCCAAGTAACGATATTATAAGTATTAGGTTATTAAAATTAATCAAAGCCTGTTATTTCGGTCTATTTTCTTGCGTTACATATCCTTTTTAATAAGTAGTACGCCAATCTCACACAATATCACACACACACAACTTGACACACATCCTCTTCTAGAACAATTTTTTTTACATGTAATGTGTATACAGTTTTTTTAATTAATACAGTGTTACACACACATATGGTTCATAATGTATGCTGCACTGCATTTAATATGAGCCCAATGAGACTTTGATCTACTAACCTGGATTAGAGACTACCTACCACAGTTTCTCTCACCGAACTCTGCAATGCAGCATAGCTTTATACATAACTTAGAAGTGAGTTTACGTTTAGTTCCCAGCTCAACCAACACCACTCATGTTTATTAAACTAAAAAAAAAAAAAAACTCCATGGCATCTGCTCGCAATCAAGACATACCGATAAAGTGGTCGTCACCTGTTGGTGAAAATTGTGTCAACATCTGTGGGTAGAACTTGACATACGGTCAGTACAACTATCTCTATTTTTAACTCTTAGTTTTCTAGACCGGAGCCACCACTTTTTCATTCACGTAGCTTTGCATTTTGTCCTCACGAAGCTAAGTCGACCCCGTTCCAGACACACTGTTTAACAAATAATCTGGAAGCGTCGGATATCGAGCCTGGGACCTCGATATTATATATATATATATATATACGTAAAATCATGTGATCTTCAGCTGTATTTTGCTTAGGTAATATTAATACCCATAGCATAATACTAATGATAGAGTAAAATGTTGACCCTAAAAAAATTATGTTTGTATTTTTCTTCCTACCAAAATTCTGTTATAGTTCAGGCTTCACACCTTATACCTATGCCTATATGCACATTTAGGCTCATACGATGAGATGGGAAAAGGTAAACCTTATAACACGTGTAGGCCTACTTGTATTTACAAATAGTGGAAGTGGGAAAACATTTAGGAAATAAATACATCGGTATTCACAACCGGGATTCTAGCCACGACATTTCCTTCACCAGGAAAATGATACCAACGCTTTTATCCACGTGCCTATCGGAGAAGGCCTAAAAATGTTTTATATTCTTAGTATTGCAAAGAAATCTAATAACTATCTAATTTTGTGCTGTTAAACGTCTTTAACGAACTCATTTAGAATGTTTGAAAACAGAGTGGTTAATAAGATGAGTAGTGTAGGAAGCTACATGATGATGAGATACATACCCTGTACTCATCACAAGACATTGTTAGGATAATCAAGTCTCGTAAATTATGGTGGGCAGGACATTCAGTACGAATGGAAGAATCTATAACCGTGTTCAAGGTATTGGTAGGCAAACCCTTTGGGAAGAGACCATATGGAAGACCTAGACGCAGGTGGGAGGATCACATTAGAATGGAATTGAAAGAGATAAGGTTTAATGAGGTGGACTGGAGAGAACTAGCTCAAAATATGGATAGGTGGTGTACTTTTTAATTCATCAGAGCGAAAGGGAGAAGCCCTAATTCCACCAAAGACAAATGTTTCAGCCATGTCGGGAGCTGATCCTAGGATTCTTAGTCCAGTAGACAGTAACGACTCGGCTAAAGGATTCGGTTTGGATACAAACTGAATGAACTGAGGCTCACTTTCGAGACATATAAAATGGGGCAGGGTGAGTAAATAAGATCTGGTTTGAGATAGAACACAAATAATGATTATTTCTGATTATACAAAAAATAGCTATATTTTATTAATGTCACTATTTGTAATTTCCTTTCGTTATGTTATTATAATCAAATTAGGAGAAATCTTTAAATGAATCTTCAAACCAGGCAACTTATTATTATTGCTATTACTGAACACCTCTGTGGTCTAGTGGTAATAGTCCCTAACTATGGACATAGAGGTTCTGGGTTCAACCACCGGAGCTTCTAGCATTTTTCTGCCAAACAGTGTGTATGGAGCAGCGTCAGCTCATCTTCGCTACCACAAATTAGAAGCTACTTGAATAAATAAGTAACATATCCGGTCTATAAAACTGAGATTAACGGTCGTAGATTTCGTTTTGCTGACCTAATGATAACTTCTATCCGCCAATATTTATAATGTATCCCGCCTCGGTGGCGTAGTTGGCTAATGCGCTAGTTTTGTGTTGAGCTCGACTGCTGAGGACGGGTAGATCGAGGTTCGAATCTCAGTCGGGTGAACAGGGGGTGGTTTTTCCGAAATAGATTTCCACTATCCCTCCACGCAAATGTGGGTTCACTTCCTCTAATTCAACCTTCATTAGCGTAATTAGGACTTAAAACGTATAACCCGAAGACGTGGTGCTAAATAATAATAATAATAATAATAATTTTTAATGTCATCGCTAATGGCGGCGACCCCTCGGCCAGTATCGCTCGACTGCGGGCTCACCCCATGGAGTTATTATTATTATTATTATTATTATTATTATTATTATTATTATTACATAAATTTGATACAACAATAATGGGTTTGTTTCTAAACAAAAGAAGTGGTCAGCACTCCTGGTTCAGCCAAGCTAATTTTTAATTTAATTTTAATTTAATCTAACACCGCGTCTTTCTACCCGTTTAGGTTATACGTTTTAAGTACTACTTACGCTAATGGGTTAGGAATTGGGAGGGTTGAATTTAGAGTAATAAAACCCACCTTCACGTGGATGTAGAGTGAAAAACCATTTAGGAAAAATCATCCCCAGTTCACCCGACCGAGATTCAAACCTCAATCTCCCCGTCCTCAGCAGTTGATCTCAACATGAAACTAACGCGTTAGCTAATTATGCCACCGATGCTGGTGGCCAAGCTAAGACCTCGCGACTGACCCCTTCTAATAATAAAATATTGCGCATCCAGGCTACATACATCACTCATAGCCCAGTTTGTGGAGAGATTAAGTCAGTACTAATCTACCGTTGCCCAAGGAGTGCCCGAATGTAGCTTACTTCAGTAGGACCTCCATGTATCGAACTTCTGTATATAGAAATTCTTTATGTATCGATGTTTTGGTGAATCACTTGATAGAACATAGAAAACTGTTTTTATACATCAAACAAATTCTATATATAGAATTTTTTTTAGACTAGTCGGGATTTTCCCCTTGTAATATGACAAGGGTATATCAAAAACAAGTGATAAAAAAAATAGAATGGAGATGTCGCAAAACGAAGAAGGAAATGTTGGTCAAGGTCATTGCGGACCCGACGGGTTGCCTAGCGGGGTGGTGTTGTCCCTACACCCCTCTCACCCCTTTCCTCAAGTGTTCTTCCACCTCTATAAATCATGTTCAGTTTGTTTCAGTATCTCTAACCGACGGCTTATAGACGCTATTGTTTTTTTTTAAGCTATGTTCAACACATTTTTTTCTGATTTGTTTTTAATTATCTTTATGAACATAGCTTGTGTATAATTTGATTCTTATTCACTTATAATAAGTGTATTAATCAGGAAATATTTCTCAATACAATAGACATATATAAAATAGATTGTTTCTATACATCGAAGCTTCTATATATCGATTTCTTTATGGAACCATCGATTTCAATATACAGAGTCCCAATTGTAACTAAACATCCTTTCTGCGGAGGCTCTTTCCATGTCTCGTTGAGATGAGGTGGCGGTGATTGTGAATATGAGAGTGTGAATCCAGTGGAAACTCTTAAAAATAACTTAAGGCTAATGAACCAAACCCTGGTAACCATTGGGGCAGTTCCTCTTTCAGGAAAAACATCCAAGGTACCAGTCGGGAATCGAACCCAGTACCCATAGTCTCGTAGACAGGTGCACTGACCACTACGCCACGAGGTCGGATACCCCTTCTAATTACACTGCGCGATTACCACTACCCTCAAATTTCCACGAAAATCATCTAATAAAAAAATCTAGAACTGGCTACGTTTTTTCTAGTTTTTAGTTACTGACACCTCCCCTGTTACATTGGTATACATGGCAACTCTTTAGCTTCATTTTTCAGGGGGTAATCCACAAAAAGATACATTTACAACTTACCTTCTTGATTTAGGTCATAGCCATTCCCTGGCTAGTGCAGGATATTGGTGAGATTTACTGTCTTACGTAATGGCTACAAGAGCGTATAAAATTAAAAATTAATCAAAACCTCCATTGCTAGTTTTTCTCTGAGGGGAGCAAGGAAGTTTGCTAGTGACAGTGATTAAGAACAGTTGCCGATGACCATTCCAATACAAATACAATCCTTCATTGTGTCGTTACTTAGTCGCAGCAAGAGCGAACTGTAAGTTGGTCAACATGAAAATGTCTAGTCCTACATTACCGCCCGGGTAAGTGAAAAATTGCCAAGCAGATGTTTAGCTATAACGCTATATTTAATTCTACGGTGCTTTGTTTCAAATATATCTCACGCCAAAATAAAGTATAATGGTTCCCACAGGGCTTTTTGTCCTTAAAAACCCTATATTATGAGTTTTATTAATAGAAATAAATGTGTTAAAATGTGGCATTAGCTCATTTTTAACGAATTCTTAAGCATGTTTGCGGAGCTATAAGACTAGGCTTGATGAAAAGGGGTCATATATATAGCCTTCCTCTAACAAATACAGTAATACGTTGATAGTGACACAACAGAAAATTTTAATATATATGAAGACTAGCATCGAGCTCTCCTCTTAGCCTTGAGAGAAGAAGTTGTGTACTCTTCTTTCCCCTCATTCTTAATGAAATGACAAAGAGTGGTTGTTGGTGAAGTGCGAAATAAAGTATAAGCTTAAACAAAATAGAGACGTAGTTCCAGAAAATGACACAAACCATTGTATTTTAAACCTTGTAGCCTGACAGCGATTGATACTTTCTCGCTGACCATGGCGGCCGCCTTAGTATATCCTTCCTTCGTTTACCCTGAAGGTTAGCGAGCCTAACTTGGATAACCCGCCTCCGTGACGTAAGTTAGCAAACGTGCTGGTTTCATGTTGAGCTAGACTACCGAGGATGGGAAGATCCAGGCTGGAATCTCAGTCGGGTGAACTGAGGATGGTTTTTCCTAAATGATTTTCCCCCCTCTTCCCCCACGCAAATGCGGGTTCATTTCCACTATATTCAACCTACCCATTAGCTTAGTAAGTACTTAAGCGTATAATCCGAACGGGTAGTAAGACGCGGTGCTAAATTTAAGTACTAACCTGGAGGGTTCCATTATGGCACAGCTTAGAAGATAGGCCATAGCGTAATCGGTCAAGGTAGGACTGATACCTTTCAGGGTAAATGGAGTATACAAGGGTTTAAACAAACATCAGACCGAGCAAAACGTGTATGCATAATATACTAAATATATATACTACTCTGTATTGTACTTTTAATTCAGTCCTTAATTACAAAAATAAACTACTTTCACCATTGTAGTTACGTGTAAAAAGGTGTTAGTTTTGTTTTATTGGGTAGGTGTTTGAAATCTGAATGGATATACTGAAGTGTTTTATTCCTTCGTCGTTTCGCACTCTTATTTCATAGAAATGTGGATACATTTCCTCTAAATTATACCTCATTTGCTTATACTACATTAAAGTAAATATTCGAATAGCCCAGATTGGCGGTAAATGGGGAATCCCGAGGGTAAATAATCAAGTTAATCGGGTGGCTATAAAAGAATTGGATACATATTTAATATTACAAAGAAAGAGTGAATAGTATTTAATATTATGTTTCAAAATGTCACTTGTATATTAACTAATTTAAAATTTAATTTTAACCCCAGTATTAATAAATATATGCATATAAAAAGATTTTTTAAGCTATATATTATCAAAGCACGAAGGCTTCATTAAAATTAGCAACGAAACCAAAATTGAATCAGCAATGCAACCAAAGCGTCGTCACGTAGTAGTAAGGAATTGAAAATTAGATTATATCTAAGTGTATTAAGGGATATGATCCTATTTTAATGTGCACTTTCCTTTAATAACGTGGACTAAAAAAGTCTTCTAGTATTTATAATTAATTTAAACTCAAGTTTACCCAAGATGATAACCTTTATTCGACTGAGAAAAAAATTAGCACTTGCAGCTCTTTGTTCTAGTGAAGGTTTGAGGATTTGATTACTCGGGTTTAAAGTGTTCTACATCAACGATAAAACAAACTTCATCGTGTTTTATTACCCATCCGGACAATCTGCATTTAATTTTTTATAACACTACGTCTTACCACCCGTGTTACTTATGAGCCCGCATGTCACACTTATGGTGTAGGAATAAGTGTGGTAAAATTTTAAAGGAAATTTACCAACAGCTGCTTTGAGGTATCGTGATGAATAATTTATTAAAAACGACCCTCAGTATACCTAGCCAGAATTCGAAAGCGAACCTTCCTTTCACTGGACTATACAAGACTGACGTTTAGTCCACATGACCAACGATTCGTGTGGAAACAATTTCACAGTGTCTTACTACCCATTCGTGCTATACGCTGATGTAATAATTACTTTAATCTGCTAGAGATGAGAAAGGTTGAATCTAGAGGAAGTATATTTGCATTTGCGTGGAAGGAGAGTGTAAAACCACTTAAGAAAACCCCCCCTCATTACCTACATCTGGGATCCAACCTTAATATATCCGTCATCAGCAGCCTAGTCTACTGTGAGTGTGACGCCTTATACTATGTTACCACTGATGTGAGTTGTAGAAACAAATAGATGAAGGGTCTAGAACTACAAGAGAAATTGTAGCTTTAAATTTATTTAGCGGTCACATGTTCAAGTTCTTCTACTAAATAGAAATTAATTCACGGATTAAGAAAAAAGAACCCCCCTTTTGTTTCCCACATCCTATGCGGCAAAAATCACCCACAGGGTGAGGTTTATTTTATTTTCACTCCCGGGCTACGTACGGAATATCTGTGTAGCCCTGGCGGCGAACCACTTATTTTCCCCGACCGACCCCGGCGGCTGATCCTACCGGGTCCAGCCCTCTTATGTTATTTATTTTTCTGCCGTTTCTTTTTCCTTCTCACTGTTTTCCATCTTGTCCCTCTCTTCTGTACGTTGTATGTCTTTTCCGGTCTTGGCGGCCCATTATGAGCGATGGGGTGGGTTTTTGTATAATTTTCCCACCCCTAGCCTAAGGATGGTAATTTTCAGCACGCAAGGGCGCCAATGCTATTTCATGTTTTGATTTTATTATATATGTGTCCTATGTCGTGTTTGTTTTCGAGAGCCCTTCGGGGCTGGTGTTAACTGTTTGTCCCTTTATGTTTCTCGTGCAATTATTCATGTTTTTACTGTTTGATGTTTAAAATAAATTAAAATAAAAACCTTACAAACAAACAAGAAAAAAATAAAAGTCTAGCGCACTTAGAAAGAGGATTGGAAAACAAATTTCAACAAACACCCATTATGTACACTGTCAAGATTCAACTTTATCTCGTTGATTCTGAGTTTTCTAAAATATTCGTGCTGTCGATCCTGTTGGTGTTAACAATGGTATTCATCCTCAAACTAACCCTAAGTTAAAAACAAACAAGAAACAATATTCTGGCTTCCAATTGGGATACATACGTTCCCTCAAGGTTGTGGTAGTGACGTCATACAATGTTTTAAATTAAATTGCATTTTAAGTTCAAAACAAGTTGTTAGTATATATATATATATATATATATATAATTATTTATATGGTAGTTTTAGTTTAACTTTTTCCTGTTTGAACCAGTTTAAAGGTTTTGACAAAACATACACCGATGAATACAAAGTTAATTTAATTCTTATTTTAATTATGACTAGATCTTTTGAGATTCTGTATAATTATTTAGATGCTGTTATAACTGACTTCACTAATAAAACTAGGCGAAAATTATATAGGCCTACTAAGGAAAAATAATCATAAAATGACATTAATTTCCAAATGATGTATACTGAATTATTTCACGGCATAGAAATAATACAAGAAAATAATTCAAAGTTCACTTTTATATTAGTTACCTTTAGATTTAACTTTCCACAGTCCAATAAAAAACTTGTCAGCGGAAAAGAGAGGGGAGAAACCGATATTCTGGCGCACGATATTGGAATAGTTTATCTGTGAGTTGCCATCCCTACTTTAGTAGAACAAGAACAAAAGACATTTCAAGTAAAATAAATCAACTTCATGGATTAAGGTAGTGTCGATACGTGCATGGATTGTGGATGTGTGTATTTTACGTGGTGGCCATTCTCATAGTGTCACGTATGTGCATAACCGTACCAACACATTTTGGGGGGGGAGGGGGAAGGGTGGATGGGGAGCAGGGGAGGGGCGGAGGGGGGTAGAAGGTGTTTGAAGATTAGGGTGTTCATTCTTATACACGAACATAAAGTATTATTATTAATTCAAGTTTATTTTTTCCCCCATCAATGGGTTAGTAGCTATCGAAGGATGAGTGTTTTATAAAGGAAGCATGGTGTTTAACGTGCTTAACCTATTGACTATATCATCACATGACTTACAAACTAAATTAACTTTAGAACAAACACAACAGCCAGCCTCAAACTGTTAAAGAGGAAGGTCCAATTTCATCAATGGTAGTGTATTTTGGTTACGCTAGTAATCAAACCTGGGAACCTTAGCTCAGGAGGCGTGTGCATTAAAATAAAAAATCTTAGCTAATTTATGGAATTATTGGAATTTTAAATATTCATAATATCTACAACTCCAATAATATATATTATTTTTGTTAACATCTCTTTTTCTCAACTAATACAAAGCCTACAGCGATGAATAAGGTATCAGTGGAGAGGATTTTTTACCGACTTCTGACATAGCATTCTTACATAGTTAAAACACATTGTTAGTTTAAAATTTAAGTTAAAAGAAAAACTTATATATTATTTCTGTTGTCAATAATTCTCAGGTACAGACGCTTCAGAGAGCTGGATTGTACTTGCCAAATGCTGTATTTAGTCATGGACAACTCTATGTGACCTTTTCAAGAGTCACTAAATCTAACAATATTTTTGTATCAATTGCCGAAATTGACCAACAAAAATATTCAAATTGATTGCATTTTGACATCAAATATCGTAAACAAAGAGGTATTGTAAATTGTAAATACTTTCACATTAATAAACTCTCTTTGCTATTTTGTATATACACATCACTGAGTATTTAATTTAAACAACCCAACAAAAGACTATTTGGGGGGGAGAGTGGGGGGAGGTTAAATGTGCGAAAGCTTCGCACGGGTTTATTGGTTATATATATCTTTTAAAACCTTCAAATCTTGAAAGAGTTTTTTTTAATCTATTTTATCTCCTGTTAGAGATCCTTACCACGAGACACTGAGGCTAGGATTTATTATCTTCATAAAAACATCTAGATATGGTACCTCATATACAACAAACATATATATATATATATAACATGTTTTAATATGTCAATGTTTGAAGAGTCATTGTGCTCGTTTTAATCGAAAATTGTGATCTACCTTTGATGATATATGACCGACATCCCCACACTTCTATTAATACAACCTAGGAAGACAATTATCATAATACAATATAATATATGGTTTATAAGTACTCACTAAGTGTTGCGGAGATGATTGAATTATTGATTAAATGTACTCAAAGGCTCTCAATCCGAATAACTTAGTTGATAATTAGTTAGAAGCGACCCTTCTTGGTGTAATGATATCTATTTTTGTTGACAAATCAACATACCTGGACTCGACTGTTGATTGAATGTAATAATTAGTGACTGTCCACCTCTGTATTCAAGTGGTTATAGAGGCTAAATTACAAGTCTAGGGAATCCAGTGAAGTATCACTTTATAAATGGAAATTATTTTACCAAACACAGTACATGAAACTTTAAATTAATACACCTTGTATATGATGTTAAATTATTCATTTTAAAATATTGTATTTAATTTATAATGTATTGATAGTGTAGTAACATTAATGTTATTATTATTATTATTATTATTATTATTATTATTTAATTAGCTGCATGAATAAAGTTTTTGTTCTTTTTGTCGTAGCCGCATATCAATGTTTGAATGTTTGTTTTGATTTATATAACTCGAGTGGACATACCGGCATATATGAAGTAATGAACTAGACAGGTTAAAGGATGATAAAGATGATCATTCATAACAATATTGAACTAGTTGAGCAGGAAAGGGGTCATAGCAGGTTAAAAAAAAAAAGAATTTTTTCGTATCGGGGCTGTCACAATTCTGTCAATATCGCAGGCAGTTACGCTGCTTGACGCCAGACTATATCAGACTACAACCTCGGGCTATCGGTAGTACTTGTACTTAGAAGGCATCCTCCGAGCCCAGGGTCCTGAGATCGAGTTTTGTAGGGTTCACGTGCAGTGTCAGTCATTTCCATCGGTCTTAGTTTCCACGAGTTAACCGGTTCTTCTACGAGCACTGATGTCCAGTCTCTTTATTTATTTATCTTTCATCTAACATATTATTTTTATTATTTTTTAGTAACTACTACTAAACCAAAATTCCTAAACCTACATATTATCTCAAACCTACACAATTATCTTGCCTGCGACCTAACCCCTCCCACAAGCTATCCTGACAAATCAAGCCCACGGGGGGTAGGTCACGACATTTTAATAAATATGTAGCTAATGATAAGTTAACTTATTCCATTGGAGTATTTTATTTACATTCTATGTTTATAATTTCAAATTATCAAAAAAAAACATGCAATGATAACGTTTAGTTAAAAGTGTAGTTTGCACGTGACATCTTAGAATAATTTGCCAAGATAATATTTAGTTTTAATTTAATTATCATCCCAAGCCTCCAAATTAAGTGAGAGTAGTCTTAAAAATATGTAAAACAATCATTATTACTTTTATATATGTATTATACTTAATGTATGTGCAACTTGTGTCT
Source organism: Timema monikensis (assembly GCA_902151445.1). Lineage (NCBI taxonomy): Eukaryota > Metazoa > Arthropoda > Insecta > Phasmatodea > Timematidae > Timema > Timema monikensis. Next base: position 34,613 of record CABFVZ010004541.1, on the reverse strand, counting down.
ACACTAATAATAATAATAATAATAATAATAATAATAATAATATTTAGCACAGCGTCTTACTACCCGTTCGGGTTATACACTTTAAGTACTAATTATGCTAATGGATTAGGAATTTGGAAGGTTGAATTAGTGGAAGTGAACCCGCATTTTCGTGGAAGGAGAGTGTAAAACCATTTAGGAAAAACCACCCCCAGTTCACCCGACCAAGATTCGAACCTCGATCTCCCCGTCTTCAGCAGTCGAGCTCAACATGACAAGCGCGTTAGCCAACTACGCCACCGAGGCGGGTCACTAATAATACAGTTTCATAAATGTTTTTTATACTCTCCCTCTCCACAAATGCGGGTCCACTTCCGCTAAATTCAATATTCCAAAGTCCAACTTTTTATTTTATTTTTTATTTATTTAAGGTATTTAACTCGCACTTTTTGAATCAACTGATTATATAAGAACATGATAATTTCTGTGAACGAGAGTGAAATGTCCTACCAATTTTTCCGGGAAATGTATTTTCACGTAACTTCCAGGGTAATTTCGCATGCCACAATCGATATGGGGTCAAAGGCTTTACTTACTCTTCGAAATAAGTTGTACTACGGATTTGTATCGCTCCAGGAGAATTCGTCAACCCCGGCTGGGTTTGATCCCACGAATGGTAAGTAAGAAGCGGTACTAAAAAAGAAAAGAAAGAATAATGCGGCCTGAGGAAGTGACACTAGGTAAAGTTGAGAGAGGAAATCTATAGCCGGTTGCAACCTCTGAAGGGACTACACCAGCTCTCATATTCCTTCTCTATCCTCTTTCTCGACTAGAAAGAATAATGCGGCCTGAGGAAGTGACACGAGCTAAAGTTGAGAGAGGAAATCTATAACCGGTTGCAACCTCTGAAGGGACTACACCAGCTCTCATATTCCTTCTCTATCCTCTTTCTCGACTAGCTGTTGCCAAACATTACATACCAAGGTAATACTGGAGGTAACAATATGAGTAGCACCGTTAATAATTGTCAGATATATTAGATAGAAATTCCTCCAATCCTAAAAGAAGCCCCCCTCAAAGAAGATTTAATTAGGGTGTACTCTACTGTATTTGTAATCGTATACGTTTAAACATTAAGTGGATGGACTACCTTGACAAATATGAGAAACTCTATCACCGCCACTGCCAAGGAACCGTGTTTTCACTGATTTATTCGGGCTGTTGAGTTTATTCCATTAGTTTTATCATATATATCAATCCTTAGTTTGCATAAACACAGTCACTCTTTTCAACTGCAAGTTTTTTTTATAGATATTTATTTCAGAAACTATACAACCTTGAAAGATAAAAATTATATATTCTTTCTGATTGTGAATTTTCAATAGAAAAGATTTTTTTTTTTTGTACACAAAATTCAGAATTTACAAGCATTTAAAGATTGCTTAAATACAGTAATGTTTGTTTATAACAAGAATAACATAATTTTGTGAATAAAAATAATAACATAATTTTAAGAAAATTTATTGAAATTATAGACCCTAACTATTTAACAACTTCACTGAAGATGAAGTAATTATTTCTCTCCTTACTAAATTTCAAAATGTTTTTCAAAAATATATTATTATGGATGAGCATCCCTATATGAAACTGTTATTACTTCGTCTTCAGTGGAGTTGTTAAAATAAATTGTTATAGTGTAGCATTTCAATAAACTATCTTATAATTATTTTATTATTTTTATCACAAATGTGTTATTTTTGTTACAAACAAACATTACCTTGGTTAAGCAGTCTTTAAATGATTATATATTCTGAATGTTATGTAAAAAAAAAAGGATATTGAAAATGCACAACTAGAAAGAAAGGATGGTTTGTATTTTAAAGGTCGTACGGTTTCTGAAATTAATATATATAAAAAACATGCTGGTGAAATAATAATAATAGTAATAATACATCTTTCAGCCATGTGAGAATCGAGATGCTTCGCTCAATATACAGACATACTAACGTCTGGACTAAGGATTAAGGAACCTTACGCAATGCACATTTTGTGAATTTTATAAAGTAATATGGTGTGAGGTGAACGGTATTAATGGGTGACCTGGTGGTCTAGGGGTAAGGTGTCAGACTTCTGTGCTGGCGGCCGGGGTTCGATCCTCGGTCCCGGCACAGATTTATCTGATTACCAAACCCTTCCTACACCTCTGACAA
>CABFVZ010004541.1:0-12475 GCA_902151445.1 Timema monikensis | reverse complement strand
CCCCCCCCCATTTCACCCGACCGAGATTCGAACCTCGATCTCCCCGTCCTCAGCAGTCGAGCTCAACACGACAAGCGCGTTAGCCAACTTCGCCACCGAGGCGGGTGAATAATGGCGGCCGGTCCATATTGAATAACAGTAAAGGTACGATAAACTTCGCTACAGGAGCTGGAAGTTGTTCCTATTTGTCTGACAACAGCATAACTGAATTTTTATTTTTTTTTCTTCATTTGTTCGAGGTATTTAACGTGAACTTTCTGAACTTACTGATTATATCAGCACACGACTCATAAACAAACTTATATCTAGAACAGACACAACATCCAGCCCCCCGGTCGTTAATTCAACACTATGAAAGGGGGATCCCACATTCTATCAATGATAATTTTTCCGGCCATACCAGGAATCGAACCCGGGACCCTTATCTAAATGGACAGACACGCTACCAACTGAGCTAAGGTATCGGACAGCATCAATTAAAATACGATTCACAGTATTAAAATGTTTTCAAAGACTATTGTGTTTATTTTTCACGACGTTTTATATCATATATTTAGTTTATTCGGATTTGATTATACTATTATGATAGGGATATGGAAGGTATAATTTAGAGTACATGTACCCGCATTTGTATGGAGGTAAAGGTAGAAATCGTATTGGGGAGAAAAACACCCTGAGTATACCTGGACGAAATTTGAACTGCAACCTCTCCGTTATAGAGTAGACTAGATAATCTTTTACTCTTTCTTAGACGGTGTACCCCTCACTACGAGTTATATTTTTGTTGAAAACAGACCGATGATTTTTACTTTATCTCGACTCCTTGGAGATAGAAGTGTTGTGATCATCAAAAGAGTCGAACTCAAGATTTTGATAAATATAGACATTTCATGGCCCCCTGAAACCGAAAAAGTTATTTTAGTGATGCCTTCTATCTGTCCGTCTATCTGTATATTGAATAAGAACTGAAATAATTTTATCTTTCGGACTAATATTTGGTATTTAAGGTTTTCATAAGTTCCCTCCGAGGGGTATTTGGAAATAGTTACTTAAGCCTAAAATTAAGGGTAGTTTACTGAAGGACAAAAATATTTTTAAAATATCGATTTTCTCAAAATACATTTGAACAGTTTTGATTAAATTTTACATATAGACACTGGTTAACATTATAAACAAAATGGCAATTTTAATTTATACATGAAAATATCTTTGGGGCTACTTTAAATACCCAAAAATTTTCATTTGTTCATACAATCACGAATATTTGAGGTACGAAATAACATATTATTGTAAAGATGTATCTATCATATTAAATATATAGCCAATAGTTTCTTAGCTATAAGCAAAAAAATATATTTTTATGGAACACTTTTAAATTGAAATTTATTGTTATATTATTTGGTGGACATAGATCATCCTCTCTTATCACTGTTTATTTAACAGTGTATATGATTTCATTTATGCTCTTTTGGGAAGTCTTTCTCTAGCAATGTATATTACTTTGTTTTACAAATCTTATTAATTTTTAGTGAGTGTCTCTCTATTTTAAGATAAAAGAGGAAATCTGTGATGTGCACTACTATTAAATTTTAAACATTAATATCAATCAAGCTTTTTAAGGGTTCATTTGCTGTGTGGATTATTTATAGTTATACTCGTGCTTATCAATCACAAAATGAAATATGATTTCTTGGCAGTAGTTTCGGAATGCTCTAGTGTGACCCGAGAAGTCAGTATCACCGAAAATAAGGGAGGTGGGGGTTAGTTTTCCAAAAAATTGCCAACCAACATTTTTACGGTCAAATTTTATTGTATTAATTCTTAATTACTTTTATCATTATTTAACTACGTAAATAAAATCGTTAATATACATTTTATTAGATTTATAAATATAAAAACGTAATATTGATTGATGGTTGGATGATTTCTTGAGTTATCTGTGAGAGTTGATAAATTTTAATTGGCTATTAAGACAGCCACCTCGGTTAGCGAGAAGGTAGCCATCTTTGTCAGGCCACGCGGCCTTAAATGCAACTAACTGTCTGTGTCGTTTTCTGGGAGGCTTTCTTTATTCTAAGTTGTTTGTCATTTCAATACGAATAAGGGGAAATAAAACTAGAACATTTTATCTCAAGGAAAATGGGAAAGCCCACTGTCCGTTCTCAAATACATTCAAACCATTCATGATTATTTAAAAAGTATCGATGATATCGATGATGATAGTAATAACAATGATGATTTATGTATTGTATAGTTTAATGAATATTTAAACAGAAGTACTATTTTTCATTTAATGATATTCTATAAATATAATTCTTAAATTAATAAATCTTATTAATATAATTATAAAATAACGAAGTTGTCATTATAAGAATAGTTATTATTATTATTATTATTATTATTATTATTATTATTATTATTATTATAGTGTTGTTGTTTAAAGGTTAGTCAATAGAAATACTTCAGGTCTTATAGAACATGCAAATTAAATATTTTAAATCAATATAAATATAGTATTATCTCTTTTTATGGTGTATATAATGGGCGCAAAACACGAAAATAGCCAATGGATTGGACGTTTAAAAATGACCAAATCCCGAAGTTATATTCATTTTCAGTATTTGTCCATATCCAAACGGCCAAACCTAAGATTGCGTAGTTACTAAACGACCAAAGCTTGAAATGATATTTTTTAAATAAGTCAAATTACATTTTAATTTATTTCTCGACTAAACTGAGAAGGTGGTGGAGCTCAATTTTGAGTAACTACATGAATTCATGAGGGCAAGTGAATCTCATTGCTATGCAAACAGAACCGGACAGAGATTACAAATTAATTTAAATTTATCAAGACCACCCGACCAAATTTTTTAAGCCTAACCTAACCTAACTTAACCTAAAGGCTGTATTTTCAACTTTGATCCTCTACTAAGTTCACAATCCTAGGTTTGGCTATCTGGAGATGGTTAAAGCCCTAAAGTGAATAAAACTTCGGGCTTTGGTCATTTTAAAACGTCAAATCCTAGGATTGAACAAAAAAACGTAATTGGCCATTTTAGGGATTTGCGTCCAACATATACATTTCATAAAGAAACACTTTGTTACTATACAAAATCAAAATATATTAGCTACCATGATTGAATGATTATAACACAGTCATAGACATTATGTAAGCTAGGGTAACAGTAAGAATAAACCTGTTTTAATAGCTACAAAGTCTAAGGCGTCACTCTCACTGTAGACTAGACTTTTGATTACAGGGAGATCTAGGTTCTATCCCAATATAGTGTACTGAGGGTGGTCTTTCCTAAATGGATTTCCACTCTCCCCTAACGCAAATTCTAGGTACACTTTCTTTAAATTCAGTCTTCCTTTTCTTTAACTCACTTGTTTAATTAGTACACATGCGTATAATCTGAACAGGTAGAAGGATGTGGTGATAAATATAATATATAGTTAATATTCTATTCACATCAAGTCCGACACCTTAGCACAGTCGGTAGCATATCGCCTACTATTATTATTATTATTATTATTATTATTAGCACCGCGTCTTACTACCCGTTCGGGTTATACGCACTTACGCTAATGTGTAATGTTAGGGTGATTGTGAGATGAAATGAAGGACCTACAGTTTAATGTGGAATCCGAACCACGGTGGAGGCCTGGCATTCCCCACATTCACAAGATGTCTTGTTAGAGGTGAAGGAAGGGTTTGGTAATCAGATAAATTTGTGCCGGGACCGAGGATTGAACCCCGGCCACCAGCACAGAAGTCTGACACCTTACCCCTACACCACCAGGTCACCTTATATATAAAAGCGAAAAACCTGAATGACGGACGGTCTTACTCACTCATCACTAATTCTCACACGTCCCACAAAGTTAGAGGGCTGAAATTTGGCACATGTGTTCCTTATGAGCTAATTAGGATAAGTAAATATGTTTCATTCCATGTTTTGTGATTAAGGGGATGAAATCGGGGTAACTACCCTAATCAACAATATCGTTTTATAAACTATTGTAAAGCGTTTAGAGGGTAATAAACTGACAAGTTTGTTCTAATAATACCTTCGAAAAAATATAGCAAATATATTTAACCACGTAGATTCTTCCAAGGGGTGGGGAAAAAATTGAATACAGGCAATTAATTAAAATATGTAATTACGTTTTAATATTCAACTCCAGAGACTGTAAAAGTTTGTAGTTTATATTTTGCTGAATTTTGTGGTGTTTGTAGTATCTGTGTGAGTGGGAGGGCCCGGGGCGAGGCGGTGTGTGGGGGTGGGGAGTGGGGGAAGAGGGGATACCTGTCCAGCCACGCTCAGCTGATATCGCCTCAGGCAGTAGACAGGGGAGCCTGCCGAAAGTAAAACTCCCAATGAGAAAACGATAGATGGTCACCTCATTGCGGTGTTTCTCGGGTAGCGCTAATAACCATGCCATTAATCTTCAAACAATAATTCCTCATTTCCATTAAAAAATAAAAAATAACACAATATCTCGTGTGAAAATTGTGAACTTAACCAGGAACCTTTGGTTTATCACTAGTTCTTCCTGTTCTCAGGATAATTCTTCACGCGTAATATCCCTCCTGGGTCCCAAATAGCTGTGTTATCTTATAGCTCGCTATCTTATTGATCTTTTATGATAGATGATGATTACCGTACGTCCATCACAGATTCAACCTTAAGCTATGAGTGAAGAATGACCCTGAGCTAAAGACGAGTCTTGAATAGTTCAGTCGTAGAGCATCGTCACGCTTAACCAAATATGTCCACGTCCCACAGGTCATTTTTCAAATAATTTCAATTAATTTAACTGTGGTCCTCTCAATGTGGACATTCCCTCAATTACAATGTTTTGCAACTTATGTGTTGGTATTTATATTTTTTTATTTATGTATTTATTTAAGGTAGTTAGCGTGTACTTTTGAATCGATTGATTATATCAACACACGACTTACAAACTAACGTACTATATAACAGGCACAACATTGAGTCCCCAGCCATTAATTTATCACTGAAAAAGGGTGAACCCACAATTCACCAACGATACATATTTCGGCCATGCTAGGAATCGAACATGGAATCCTTGGATCAGTAGGTGACACGCTACCAACTGGGCTTAGGTTTCTGACTAGATATTAATATAAAGATAACTAGCACTATAATATTAATTAAGTTTTATTTCAAGAGAAATTAATAACAATCTGATATTATTTTATCTTTTTATGCGGAGAGTTTTAAACTAAACTTTATCAATGGACTTTGTAAAATCCAGAGAATGGTTTTTAATGGTTCGGGGCTATACATGAGGGTAATATACATTTTACAATATTGCATAACATAAAATAAAAACATTAAAAATATTAATAGAACATAAAACATTAATGAAATTCTTCCCAGAGTAAAGAGTTTGCATACGAAGGTTTTTTGCTAGACTTTAAATCCGAGCACACATGACAAAATTTATATGCAGTACAAACTTTTGTATAAGATGTTCTGGCCACCAGATTGTGCCGCGTGAAAACGGAGGATTTGCTTTGAACAACTTAATGTACGCAATAACTTGTACCTGATAATAGAACATGTCCTGTACAGCCATTTTTACAGTACAACATTTTAGTTGTAAATACAGATTAAACTGTGTGCAAAACCCTTACTTTCGTTTTAATCAATTATTGAATATTTATTAGCGGCCAAATACGTGAACAAAGCAAATTTTAATTAAAATAAGAGATTTAACTTCAATTATATGGTTATTCGACTTTTTTAAATTTAATAAATATATTTTAACAGTCTTCCTCTATTCATAGCTTATTAGGGATTATAAAGCAAAAGTATTTATTGTAAATAAAAAAATTATGGTGTTAACCCGCAATCGATCTATACTGACAGAGAGGCCTCCGTCTGTTGGTGAGGATAGTGCCAACTTATACGCATAGAGGGTATCATGGTATCAGCACTATTTTCCACACCGAAGCCACCATTTTTAAGTTTAAAAAGCTATGTATTCTTACTCACTAGATTGCGTTGACCCCGTTCCAGACCCAATGCTTCACATTAAATCTGCAAGCACTGGGAATCGAACCCAGGACATCTGGATCTATAGTCAGGAACTCTGACAACTAGATCACAGAGGCAGTCATTTATTGAAAATACTATTTTAAAATACACGCAATGATATTTAAGTAATAAAATAAAAGACCAACTTTGGTCTAATTCACTACTTTCGCAGTAGACTAAACTACCGATGACGGAGAGATCAAGGTTCGAATCTCGTTCGGGTGTACTTAAGTGGTTTTTTTTTTCAAAATGGTTTTTCCAATCCCCCTCCACGCAAATGTGGCTTCACTTCTCACAAATATAGACTTCCTAACCCTTAAAACCATTAGTTTAATTAATACATATATAAGCGAAAAGCCGAACTGGTAGTAAGATGCGGTGCTAAAAATAAACTATAAAAAAAGGACCGATAAGCCATCGTATTGTGTCCACTCAATTTGTCCAAGGTGTTGCACTAGACGTAGTTTAGTAAGCACCGGGCTGTGTAACTATAAATTTGTTGTAACGGAGAGCAAGAGATTTACGATGATTTAACCCCTCCCTCCCTCAAGAAGGTAGCTCAGAAGAATTGGTAAAACTCCAGGTTATGGATTTTCATGTATTTTATGTTTATATTTATTAAAATAAGAGTAAAATTTCACGTAAACATATTATAGAAACAACACGATTAAAAAAAATTAAAACGCTATTTTTTTAGAAATAAAATTATATTTTCTTTGAAAATTGATTAGTAGACCTATTTTAAAGATTTAGATAGTTAAATTTTATCCAACACCTTATCTCAGTTGGTATCGTGTAAGTCTAATGAACTAAGTGTCCTGGTTTGAATTCCCGACATGGCAGAAAAATTTATCATTGGTGATTTGTATATTTACCCTTTCAAAGTGATGAATTAACGGCTGGGAAATGGATGTTGTTCATCTACTGAAGCTAAGACAGGCCTAGCAAACCGGCAGTGGAAAAAATATGGCTTACAGAAAAAACTGACCCAGGCCACAGGTGGAAAATATTAGTGGATTAAAAAAAATTATTAATTACCAATACTTTTAAAAAAACACGATCAAAGGGATTTCAAAATGAAAAAATAATATTTATCATTTATTCAGTTGTTTAAAATACTCATTTTGTAACTTGTCACTGAATGGGAAATAATTAATAAAAAACCTACCCCAATGCTTACAACAGAAATTAGAGCCCCTAGCCTTACCGTCACTGAAAAAATTAGACAATAAATAAACTGGCTTACACATTTGTCCACGTGCCCACCAGCGCAGCAGATGTATATGAATAAAAGGGGAAATCTTTTAATAATCACCAAGGACTGTATTAGACTTAAATATAATAGAAATTTTATTTATTTATTTTGGCACCACGTCTTACTACCCATTCGGGTTATACGCACTTACTCTAATGTGTAATGGTAGGGTGATTGTGAGATAAAATGGAGGACCTACAGTTTAAAGTGGGATCCGAACCACGGAGGAGGCCTGGAATTCCACACGTTCACAAGTTGTGATTGTTGCACATCTTGTCAGTAATAGAAATAAATCACCTCTGACAAGACATCTTGTAAATGTGGGGAATGCCAGTCCTCCACCGTGGTTCGGATCCCACTTTAAACTGTAGGTCCTCCATTTCATCTCACAATTACCCTACCATTACACATTAGCGTAAGTGCGTATAGCTCGAACGGGTAGTAAGACGCGGTGCTAATAATAATAATAATAATAATAATAATAATAATAATAGAAATAAAGAAGAGGAATCTTGAATAATACGTACTATTATCACTATTACTAATATGAGTTGTACTTTTTTAGAAACACGTTAGAATTTTGGTATAAAGTGTATAAATTCTAATCATATTGATAATAAATTAATAAGGCTTGTTACAATTCAATGTGGCTTTATCCTCATCAAGCAGTCTACAAATATGAGAGAATAAGTTGATCGATTATATTAAATACATATTTGTAAAATGTTAAGCAATTATACATTATAGATAATAAAAAAACTTTGTAAAATATGGAAATAAGATAAAATATCAATGAACAATTTAAAATATTGCATTAAAATAAAAATGATAATTATCTTTCTGAATAATTATTCTACTACGAGTGTTGTGGATGAGGTTATGATTTTTAATTAAATAATTTAACCTATTAAATGTATGTGAAATTTAGTTCGTTTCACCTCTGAGAATTGGATCCCTTTACTTCTTTTTGGATGATATAGTTTAGATAGTAGCTGAATATACTCGTGCGTTTTAACTAGCATAAGTCACTAAATTCATAAAGATTAGCACTTAATTTTTACTAAAAAATTTAATGCAATTCAACTTACACTCTCTAATTAAAAGTTTAAAATCCCAATAACATTTTCTAACATAATAGTTATTTATAAATAGGTTTGTTCGTGGTTTTAATTTTAATTTTATTTTGTTTCTTTGTGGGGTATATTTGACCAAGATTTTACTATTTATACTTAATATAATTGGGTAACTTTTCAGTATATATTTACTATTTAAAATTGACTCCTTGATTAGGATTGAATTGCATTGCAATGCAGCAAGCTTGACTCATCTATTATCAAAAATATTAAAAACTTGTGATAGTATTTCTTACTATTTGCAGTAAGCGGAAGAATACAGATATTTTCTGTGTTCTCCTCAAATGTTTGCACAGTGGAAATTAACATATTTATATGTGGATGAACCATAGGAAGAAATTAAATAGACATTTCAAAAAATTGCTAAACCTAATATTATATAATTACGCTAGGCTCCATGATATAGAGTTATCGCTTATGACTTATGGTGTCATATTTGATACTATAGGTATAAATACTATAACTTTTGTCAATTTATGGCTATTTTACATCTATTTTATATGAGTAACTTAAATACTATGACTGACTTGTATAGTCAGTCATAGTAAGTATTAGGAGAACATACCAACTCTCCTGAGTAGCGCCTGACTAAATTAAGATACGCTTCTTGATCTACTAATATGTCCACCGGGTTGATGGTCTGAGTTTACGCGGGGGATCGAGGTGATACGAGGACATGTGAGAACTTTCTCACGACAACAAAGTAGATGAAAGAGATTGATTGATAGACTGACTGCTGTAAAATTACAAAACAATCCCCCCAGGGGTAGTTTTGGCTTTAATTAGGTACACAAGATACTGCACCTTTGTTCTTAACATATACTTTTAATTACTTTTGAGACCCGCCTCGGTGGCGTAGTTTGGCTCACGCTCTTGTCGTGTTGAGCTCGACTGCTGAGGACGGGGAAATCGCGGTTTGAATCTCGGTCGGGTGAACTGGGGATGATTTTTCCTAAATGGGTTTCCACTCTCCCTCCACGCAAATATGGGTTAACTTCCTCTAATTCAACCTTCCCAATTCCTAATCCATTAGCGTAATTAGTATTTAAAGCGTATAAGCCGAACGGGTAGTAAGACGTGGTGCTAAATAATATTATTATTACTTTTGAGTCCTGATAAATGGTCACTATTAGCAGCGGTTACAGGATATAAGGCATCAGACATGTCTTATTTCAAATTTACGGGGGTGGCAAAGTCTATGAGTGAGTTTCTGGGGAGAGGAGTTGTTTTCAATGGGATTTAAAACTTTAATTTTCCAATATTATCTCTATGCTAATGGGGGTATAATTTATCTAAATAATATTTATCATCCCCACCTCTGATTTCAACCCTTCTTTCACAATATGATAATTTTAAAATTACATATTGATAATATGTGACTCCTATCAGAAAAAATCTGGTTCAATTCTCAACCAAATAAAAAATGTAGTTTTTCATGTTATGTAAAATAAGGTGAAATGCCGAGTTCCTTTAAACAAATGGTAAATAATCCATAAAGCTAATAAATTATATAGTTTTAATAGTTTCACATATTTAGACACAAGCTCCTATGTATTATTATTATTATTATTATTATTATTATTATTATTATTTCGCACCACATCTTACTACCCGTTCGGGTTATACGCTTAAGTACTAATTACACTAATGGATTAGGAATTGGGAAGGTTGAATTAAAGGAATGTGAACCCGCATTTGCGTGGAGGGAGAGTAGAAAACCATTTAGGAAAAACCACCCCAGTTCACCCGACCGAGATTCGAACCTCGATCTTCCCGTCCTCAGCAGTCGGGCTCAACACGACAAGTGCGTTAGCCAACTTCACCACCGAGGCGGGTAGCTCCTATGTAAAACTGTCTTGTCAAGCATTTTAAAAAGAATATATTAAATAAGCTCTTGTGATCAATTTAATCATTTAGTTTTGTTATCATTTTTTTTTATGACTCCAGTTTATGATCCGACACCTTATCTCAGTCCGTAGCCTGTCTGTCTACTGAACTAAGGGTCCCGAGGTTTGATTCCTAGCCTGGCCGAAAAATATATAATTGGTGAAATGTGTGTTTACCCTTTCACAGTGGTGAATTAACGTCTGGGGACTTAAATGTTTGCTTGTCCTAGTCTTAAGTTAGATTATAAAGCATGTAAAGCTACAACAGGCCTAGCAGGCCAGTAGCGGAAAATACAACAGGGCATGAATAAAAAACTGGCCCAGGCCACAGGCTGGAAACAGTAATTGATGTTAAAAAAAACTCCAGTTGACAGCTTTTTAAAACTTGTTAAACTAGAGTATTTAAACATTAAACCAAATTTGCTTCAACCCTCAAGATAAACAATTTCAAACCGAGTGTGTCAAGAAATATAAAATATCTATACGAAACAAACGTTTACAATGCATCCCAGTTATTGATGGATATAAATATTTATTAATGTTGTTAAATTTGCATTTTGTACTTTAGTGTAACGCTGTAGTAAACATTACTGCTTCGACAATTCGCAGAAACGTAAACACTAGTTAAAACTATGCAAATTTGATACAGGGAGGGTTACATGAATCATTCATGTTGTGCAACGAAGTACTAGATAAGCAACTTTATTAATACTCCCGAATTAAAATACAGTACTTTAATTTGGTGTGTTATTTTATAAACACGTTTAACCACAAGTTTAGTAATGACTCAACTTAAGGAATATGGGATTAAGAGGGTAATTTGGGAATATATAGTCTTACACCAACGTCAGATTGGAAAGAATATGGTAGCTCCACAATGATAAATAAAAGGTGAAAATAAAACCTTAATGCACTAGACCATGATTTAAATTTCAATCTTATTAATCAACTTATATATCAATTAACAAATACGTACACGGTTTCAAGTAGTACAGTAATATTTGGATTTGGAGAACCAAAGTGTCCAATAAATGTGTCTACAAAAGGGTTGGATTAAATAGCAAAGTTATTATATTTTATAGTTGTGGTTAAATCCGCATCTAATTATTATATTCTTTAAATTGAAAAAATGACACCCGGACATGAGAATTGAACCTAGGACCTTTAGCTGCATACGCTGATGCTCTTACCACAGAGATATCCAAGAGTTTCCTCATGCCAAGATTCATTCTTCATTCATATTTTAAGGCGTAATCTGTGACGGACGTGATGAAATCATCTGCTATAAATGTGTGATCAATTAATATCACGAGCTATCAATTAAGGCAGTCACCATTGACTAGGGACAGTTTTGTGCTGCCAATAATACAATTCTGAATGTTCGGATGCGTGATTAAATCGCCAAGCTATTATAGTTAAGTATTGTTAAAATATCATTTTAAACACATTTTTTTTTAATATCGACAGATTAGTTAAAAATAATATTGATTGTTAAACTACTTTGAAATATACTTTCCGATTATTTAAAATAGTAAAATATTATATATATAAACATTTTGTTCTGATAGATATTTTCTAAGTCTAACTTCCTTTCTATCAGATTCAGTGGCCGCATGGCCTAAGGTGTCATTATGACTGTAGACTAGACTTACTTCGGGGTTCGAATCTCTTGTCAAGAGCGCTGAGGGTGGTTTTTCCTAAATGATTTTCTACACTCCCTCCATACAAATGCGGGTACTCTTCTTCAAACTTATTCATTCCTAACACATGTTGAGGGGAAAAGGAGCTTAGGAAGAAGGAGGATTAAAATATTAGATGACTTGATGGAAATAAGAAAATTCTGGAAGCTGAAAGAGCTGGCAGGGCTCATTGGTGGTTTAAGTTTCACTGACAAAAGGAATGTACCTGTCGTAAGATATAACACCTAATGACAATAATAATAATAATAATATCTAGTAATTAATACATACGAGTGTGCATCGAATGGTAAGAAAGACGGGGTGATAAAATAAACCTTTATTTTTGTACAATCTACAGGTTTTATAATTAACGTTGTACACAGGCTGCTAGAGACAGATATATTCCGATAGAGTGTAGTACTATCGGTTTGTCGTGCTCGTGACGGCCCGGTTA